>JZLH01S0209995.1:40221-50323 GCA_001188425.1 Eucidaris tribuloides
ATGTTTGTTAAAATTATAAGATCAGCAGTTGCGATCTAAATACAGAGAGAGACAAATGAATCAATTTATTACATCGCATTTCACCTCTCTGAATAATGATTTGTGTAGTACTCATTTATTCCTGTATTTCTCCAGACTAGTAATATTTCTGCCACATTAAAAAAACAAGAAGATATTACATCAACATCCTATTAGTGATGGGCAATATTTTGATAATATCAAAATTATTTGATGTTGAAAAAATATCGAATACATGATAATATGATCTCTTGATTATTTCAAAATATCGCCAGAGGCATGATATGGCCCAAAATACTATCGATTATGAAAATCTGATGGGGTAAATACATGCACTGCAGTGGGAGGGACCAAGAAATCCCCATAGCTATGAATACTTAGCACATGAGCGCTACTGCCTGTAATCATATACATGTAGGTAAAAACAGGGAGGTGGGAATAAAAGAGAGACCTCCATGTTATTTAGCCATCAAACTTGTGGTAGTGCACAAGCAGTAGTGCATTTAGTATAATTGTCAACAAATAATAGCAACTCTGTCAGCACACTGCCCACCAAAAATGCTATTTATAAACAATCGGCACCATGAATCTCCCAATCTAGTTACAAGAGGGTATACAGAAAGCAACATTGTTTTGACCATGTTTTGATAACAGCCCTACAGGTCGCACTGTCAATTTCATATCTTTTGTTATTCATCACAAATCTGTTCTTCAACTTAGGCGATATATCGTGTTATTGACGATGTTTTTTCCACGATAATCGAATGAGGTTTAATCAAATATCCCAGCTCTACACCCTATCAGGACAACTACCGCGGAGGACAACTTCCCCTGGGACAACTCCCACCTGACAACACCCCCAGGAGGATGCCCCCCCCCCCCTGGAGGACAAGTTAGGCCCATTCAGGCCAGATGAGCTAAAATTATGTCTTGCACACCATCTTCACCCCAGGACCAACGTATGCCTGAAATTTCAAAATCTTTTACCATACACTGAGTTAGTATATCGATCTGCAAGATTTGCAATGGACTGCCTGCCCAACCATACATAGCCTTTTGACAAGGCCTTGTGGGTGTGGGTGTGTCCCTCACGCCTTCAAAGCCTCCAAGTGGTAGTTGTATCCCGCATGCCTATAAAGAGACCAACTATAATCAGGGCTCGACACTAGCACTTGCCCGCTTGCCCAGGGCAAGTAAATTTTGCTTTTGGGCAAGTAAAAATTTATGGAAATTGATTTTACTTGCCCGAATGGGCAAGTAAAAATTTTGAACTGTAAAATCAAGAGAGTATTGAAGACTTGTATTTTTCAGTTCCGATTCAATTTTGTGTAAATTCTAATTATGTAGAATCTTTTAAACACTTTTAACAAGACAGTCTCTGAAGTAACACTGTAACACAACTAGGCCTAAAAAATTACGATTTTGGGCAAGTGAAAATTTTGTTCAGGCAAGTAAATAATTGAAAAAAAAAGTTTGCTTGCCCCGATCGGGAAACCAGCCAAAAATGTTTAGTGTGGAGCCTTGTTATAATGCCTACACTCCTCACGCACCGAAAGATTGGCTGTGGGCTTCGCCCCTTGCTGGGGTAGTCACTGGGGTTAGTGTGCTTACGGGGGATATCAATAAGCCCGGAGGCCTTGATCAAAGGCTAAACCATACACTGATTCCTTCATACCCCTTCAAACTTCATCTGGCAGGGGCATTACAAGGCACAAACGACCTTTGACCTTTCAACAATGAGATCTAATCAATTTATTGCTGTGTCATAGTACACTCAATGAAATCACAGAATTGACTGAATTCCCATCAGCAGTTTTGAAATTACAATGGTAATGAGTACTCTATATAGACACACATGGATGCATGCATGTATACACACATTGAAGGGCCACTGAATCAACACACTGAAAACATGAGACCATTGTATGGCTGGCAGAAGGGCCCTAGCATGTGTTCCCGGCAGAAGGGCCTTAACCCTAAATTGCCTCTCATTTGAAAATCACTGGCTTTTTTCACATGAAATCAAAGTGGTGTGATATGTTAAATTGTAGGTTGTAACTAGGGTCGATGTGCCAGTTTTCATGCAAATTAATGCCCTCTATGTGATTATGTCCCCCAGTCTATTAACTACATACTCAAGTCAGAAAAATAATGTAAAAAGAAAAAAGAAGATAAAGACATCTGGAATCAACTTTTCAGCTGAATATTAAAGAAACTACAGTACAGTAAACTAGGGTTGATGTGCCAGTTTCATGCAAATTAATGCCCTCTATGTGATTTTGTCCCCCAGTCTATTCTACAACATCATGCCAGAAAAAAAAAGTGTAAAAAGAAAAAAGAAAAAAGACGTCTGGAATCAACTTTTCAGCTGAATATTACAGAAATCACGTCTGGACGACGTGGGTGTCCCCGCAGCTCGAGATTCAATCCAAACGAGGACGATCGCCTGAGCCGACTTGATACGAGAGAGATTGATCGCTTCCCTATGAATAGTAACGACCTCATTAACGGCCAAAGTGGGCGTTGTTTAATGCAGAAACTAAAAGCTTCCCCATCACACTGATCGTGGGGGATTTGCCCCGGAGGGTGGGCAGCCAAGGCAGAGAAAAGAAATCGAGTGACAACTCTATCTTGGATAATATCAACATCAACAGGCTAAGACTCAATTTATTTGCTGACATGTTTACACAAGAAAGGCTGCAGTCTCTGCATTTGATGAGCTAACCTGCTATCATCTATTTTTTCACGTTTTTTTAAACCCTTTTACTGTCAGGCCAGGTATTTTTTTTCTTTTCAAATTTTATTTGTCAAATTCCAAGAGATACTGTACAAAGATGGATAAATAATGATAATATACAACATTTATATAGTGCCTAATACAAAAGTTTCTGGACGCTGTAGGAATTATTACAACTTAAAAACATACAATATATAGAAAGTGGTTTAGTCAAAACCATAAGTTTTGTAATTATGGAATATCTATTACGATGGTGTGAAGATTTTGAAAGTTGTCACAAATCTTGTTGAATTCTTGGGTGTTGGTTCAATAAATATATGACTATACATAATTTAAAAAATGTATATTTTCTACCCATTTTGCTACATACTCAAATTTGTGACAAAATGATAAATTTCTTGAAAATAAATCAAATGTAAACATACTTATTATAGGAGTTTTAAAATGTAATTAGGCAGTTCCTCTGGTGGGGAGACTTTACAGTAAACACACCAAGGCATTGGTAGCTTGTTACAACAAAACATAGAGATGTATTATACATCCATGCAATGAAACTCGCTGCATGCATATATGTTAAGCCTTAATATTTGTTTGCATTCTGTAGCACGAAAATCACCGCAGAAGTTTAATCGATGTAATTGTTGTCTCTACTTCGTTTTCTTTTGGTAATTTGATAAAAATTCACCTTTTTACGTATTTATTTCAATATTCTGAAATACAGGACAAACAGGTGTCCCCGGAAGGATTGGTTGGGACACCGGGATAAAGGAGCAACACACGGGACGATTCCGGGAAATATGGGACGTCTGGTCACCCCGGTTCTCATAGTTTATCCAGATTGGAGCTTCAACACTGCACATGGCAGTTGTGCCCTGTTCACATCTGTATGTCTGCCAAAAAGCCTTGTGTGTGTGTGCATACATCAATAAATCTTGCGCAAAATACCAGGGACGCACAATGACAACTGTATATTTAATATTATCAATCTGGATATAAATTTTATGCAAGAGTGAGACAAGTTATATTTTGTTAATGCATTGGAGACAATTTGATTTTTAAAAATATTTTTCTAAAGTCCTGAACAGGTTAGGCACCTCAGCTAAAATATCATAAATGATTTTCCATCTAAGAAAGTCACAAAATCTAGTTATTTCTGAGGAAATGGCACTAGGATAATAGCAATGAATTTCGACACAAGTTCATGACCTTAGATGAACATCTAGGGATCAGAAAATGTGACATTTTGATTTATGAATAGGAAGGAAATTAACAAAACAAGATTTTTAAAATTCACCAATCTTGTTTTTCTTATTTTTTGCCAGGGGCCTGCCACAGTATGATCTTAGATCAAATTCAGAAAGATTTTTTGATGTGTGCATGATATGTACAGTGGAACCTCGTTATAACAAGGACCCCCAAAATATGACAATTACCTTCTTATATCAGGTTTCTCACTATATCAGGGTACAAAAACAAAGAAATATAAAGAGTTGGGACCTGCAAAATCACCTTGTTATGACAGCATTTTGTTATATCCAACCTCTTTATATTGAGGTTCCACTGTATAATATTATTGTGTAGGAAAAAAAAATGAAGAAAAGTTCAAATTCAAGCCATACAATTGTATCATTCCAAGTTCTGGAATAGTTCCACCAATTCATGGCACATCCCTCTCACCTTTGAGTAATGATTCCGGCGATTCCTTGTTGACTGGGCTGATTATGGTCTTCTGGATCGAGACCAGATCCGCAAACGGGTCCTTGGGTGCTGAATTCACCTCGACAGTCTTTTTGGGAGTCAATGGCACTTGAAAAGGGTTGGATGAGCTGGCCGAAGCACCGGCCGGTTGGGGTGCTGACGAAAACGGGTTCGGAGGATTGGTGGATGATACTGTGGCTGCTGACATGGGTGTCGGGGATACCCAGTTAAAACTCTGTCGCTGCTGCGGTGCTGGAGGTACGATCGGCGGCCCTGGCGATAATAAGTCCGAGAAAGCGTCGGTATGTGGAGGGATTCGATCGTCGCTCGGTCGTCGAGGCTGCTGCGTCGTCACCGCCTGAAGGTTTGGACTGCTGTGTATGTGCCGCATCGCCGCCTGCGGGGCTTTCAACGTCGATGCAGCTGCTGCCCCAGAATCAAATTCACTCGACATGAATGCGTCAAAATTCAATCCGTAGTCCTCTAATAAAGTCTTCGCTGCTTCTTTTCTCTGAGGGGCAGCCGGCTGTTTACCGTTTCCATCCCCACTGGGGTCAAGCGATGAGAACGGCTGGAAATTGTCCTCAAACTGATGGACTATGTCGGCACTCTGATCGTCCGTAGATATATCAATCAGGTTCATCTGATTCGAGTTGTTTGCGGACTGGTGGGGGCGTTGCGTAGGCGGTGGGGGCGTTTTTTGGGGCGGGCTCCCGGGTCTTTGCCCTCGGGGAGGGGTAAAAAGCTTGCTGGTATTGCTGGCTGGTGTTGTTAGCCAAGCAGGGGTTTGTTTCCTGTATAGCGTTCAGGCTGCTTAAGCTGGCTGTTGGCTCCCGCGTGCTTATCGAAGTCGCCATCGCCCTCCTGTTTTTTCTGTCCCTTCTTTCTTCCGGGGCAGGCGGTTGGGGGGTCGATGGCCCACCACCTCGAAGCCCTTGGAATAAGAGAAGAAAGTGGCCATCAGCATACCGATGAAAAAGGGAATCATTAAATCTTATTATGGCCACAGCGATTAACCTCTAATGAAACGCAGGGATGGAGTCGAGGCTGACATTTCCGAGACACAAGGCCGCTGATAAATATTGTTCCCATAGACTTTGCACAATTGACTGCAAGTCCGAGGCAAGGCGCTAGGCCGGCCTCAACTCCATCTCTGGGCTATGGATTTATGTGTATGCTTTCATAACGAAATCTGTGACTTTGCGGGTTAAAGACAGAGTAAAGGATTTGCATGTCAGTAAAGGGTAAAATGAATGAAATGCAGCTCAAATCGTTTACAATGTGAAGATTAGTAAATAAATATACACCTGTCATAGAACCTTTGTTAGAATAACGTAGTTTCTGGTGAAAATCTGGACAATTAGAACCTTCAAATGCGTACAGTGGACGTTGACGTGCCCAGGCCGTTCCAAAATTTCCACTTCAGCCATTAACCGAAGGTCGCGCAGAGGTTAGGGCCGTTAACCAAATCAGTGTGCTCCGCTGTGTCTTGTGACGGTAACACATAACCGGCGATTCGATAATTTGAGCAAAAATTTGAACTCTAACGGAAAGAACAACATTCTGGTGAACGATGTCATTATTGAGTTTTTTGCTCATAAAAGAACAATATTCATGACGTATGGATCTCAACTTTCACCATACTATTTGGTAAGTATAAACTAAGGCCTCCATTTTTTTCGCGTTTTACAAAATGAAAATTCTGTTTTTTTCGAATTTTCGCATTTGTTGCTGTGATTTTCCGAGTTACTCAAAATCAGTAATAAACACTATCATATAGCTAATACTTATACGATTACACTCAGCCTTAGTGAAATGGAGGGGTCATAGTCATGGTAGTGAGAAAGATGGCCGGGAGATGGCCGGAAGAGGGCCAGGTATCTAACGGGTTGTTAGGGTCATTAAAGTTACTTCTAATGTTTGGTGAATTAGTTAAAGAATGTTTGCAGACATTTTAATATTTGTTTGTTTTGTAATTTACTCCAATTTTAAGGTTATTACTTCAGCATTTTCATGATTTCTCGATTTTCGTGCGTTAATAACTTCCATTTCAGCGATTTTTCTTTGTTTTCCCTTATCGCGGAAGAAATGGAAGGGCTTTATAGCTAAACTACCGTTTGGTATTGATAATGAAGGGAAGTAATGGACTGTAATCCCTGGACAAAATCTTTAAGAGTTCATCATCTCAATAATGAGATTTTCCGCAGACACCACAGAGCATAGAATATATTTCCATGTTCATATAGCATTATCTGCAATTGAGCCTTTTCTTCTTTATGTGCTTTGGTCAGCTATTAGGAATTTTGTTACAATGCTTTTGTTGCCCAATCACGCACAATCTCGTTGGAGTAACAATTTGATTTCAATATAACACCAGCCCATTCTTCATTGACGCTCCAGCCGAGACAATACTTAGACATACTTAGTCTCCCAACGGGTTAATACAAACAATACTGTACAGTGAACAGGATTACAAAATGGCAGCTTAATACTGTTTTAGAGCAAGTGGACAGCTGGCAAATCACATATATTTGCATCAAAACAAAAGTCAGGTAGCTCTCAACACCTCCCACTAATACAACAAAGAACTAAAAATGTAATTCAGATTTTGCTTGTTTCAGTCTTCTTCCGTCTTTCTTAAGCATATCTGGTGAACGGCTTTGAGAAGATAATTTGTATTTTTCCACTTTATATAAATTCATAGTTTGCCATTTTAATTTTTCAGTTTATGTAACAATGACAAATTTTTGTCTTTGAGACGCCACGCATATAGCTTGTGCAAACTGTGCTTCTACTTTGAAGCTAATTAACAAAGCAAATGGTAATCAGAACATACACATGTCTGCAACTACTTTATCCAATCGAAATTAATTTCCTTATTTGAATCCATGTTTTTCCCCCAAACCGGCGCGAAGACCTCATCCAATTAAGTGTGAAAAGGGATTTCTATTGGCTCACTCAAATAGATTGCTATTAGGAGACCCATAAGCAAGGGAAGTTCACGGTTTTGACACTAAATCTACTTGTGAAACTAACATTTAGCAACACTTTGTATAATATTTCCCATTGATGGAATCATTAAGTATTCCCAAAAATCCTAGTAAATTTGTATATGTTGTCTTTAAAAGATGGTCGAGTGAAAAAGATATAAATAACTTCATGTAATGAAGGATTTACATCTTGGAGAAACAACAATTGAGGGGGTCGGTTGGCAATATAGTGTTCACCCGACGCTTCTGTGAAAAATGAAGTTGTGACACATTTGGCAGAACATAGAATCAAACACTAACTTTTTTTATACAATATTAACTCTTTAGACACTGATCTTTTCTGATAGAGTGGACAATTTTTCTTATTCATATTTCCTTTGAATTTTGCTTCGCCTATTGCGATATTGAAAATGGTAATTTTTCAGTAGATGGTTTAGCTTAGGCACACTAAGCTTTAGAGTTTGTTTTTCAGTGTTTGCGGCTGTAGCACAAGTTAAAGAAGAGAATATAGTTTTATTGACAAATGTTCAATTTAATTGTAGGATTGTGCACAGATGCAATATTAGCGGTCGCAATACGGTTAACTCTTTGACTCGCCTCAGTTTGATACCGCATGAACAAAGAATATGAGTATTCAATTGTAGAGACACGATTTCCTATTCTTTCATCTTTTTAACACCTATCGCTCCAGTACCACCCAATACGTTATTTTCTGTTCTGAGTTAGCAGGGTCAATGCATGTATGAGTGCACGCTGTTTACAATCATTGTTTATTGGGATCTGAAAATTAATCCAGCAGCATAGGTATTCATAATGCACATGCAGGGCAAGAGAGTTAAAATTTTCTAACCGGCCAAAATCAAACAATTAGGTACGTCGAAAAGATGGGATAATCCATATTGGGGCACTGATCCCTCATATAAACACAACAAAACAGTAACTACCCGCTTTTTCAAACGCTAGCGCATAACTTTTAAAGCAAATGAGTTTTAGCAAAATCTTTGCATAGCGAGTTTCTAGAGCTTACATCGTATTGACTAAGCATCCTGTGTGAAAATATGTGAATGATTCCTGCGAAGCCATGCATGAGTGAGCAATGCATTAAAGGCAAGAAATGTGTCAACTTTTGCAAAAGTCACAGAGGTCATTTGTGGAATTTATTGATGGGCAGGATTTTGACAAATTTTGCTGTCTGGTGGATGATTAAGCCCTACTTATGTAAAGTGATTAGGCTAACATTGTTGGAGCTTCAATTTAAAATGAATTGTCAAACTTTTGATATCTGGCTACATAGTAGTGTTCAAATGGTACAAATAAAACACCTAGAATACAAAAGTTTTTGGAAAGTTTACACTCCGAATGGCAAAAGCTAAGCATGAATAAACAATAAAACTCGGGCGAGTTTTAACTAATCTTAGGGTGTAGCACACATAAGTTCTATGGGGAGGAAATGGGCTAGTGAATCTGGTCAACCTAGCGATTTTCACTTTTTTAAAGCATCATTTTGAAATACAATTTTTTTCAGGGTTCTTCATTTTTAGACCTCATGCAACAGACCAACCTGTAGCATGGGGAATCATGCGGCTCATGATTTTTTTGTAAACTGTGGTAAAAATGTTAGCCAGTACTTTAATCGCTGTATCGTTTGACCGCCCTTACACCTCTCCTGGCACTTTCGCAATATTTTATGGGCTTAATGAGGTCATTTTAAAATTTTCCATATTTAATCAACTTTGGAAATTTGTAAATCTTATTACATTTATTGAAAAAATTGAAATCGCGGTTATTTGTCAGCAAAATGTATGCTTTAATGTTGTAAGAACATAAGAGGATGTACCATGTAATGTTGCAATGAAAGCACACTTTTATTGAACAAGCAAAAAAGTGGCCATTATTTACATTATTTTGGCATAAGAGATGACTTCCTGTGATCCTTTTGAAAAATGTGACATTTTGCTCTTTAATGGGGCATGCTTCTACTCATGCAAGGCTTGACGGATGCATTTAGCATTTTCCACACAGATGTTAGTCAATAAATTATAGAAATACTTCCGTAAAATTATTTTGGCTGAAACTTAATTCGTTAAAAAGTTATTGTGTTTGAAAAAGGGGGTAGTTTACTGTTTTTTGTTGTGTGTATAATATATATATGAAGCTTTCCAAAGTGATTATCTCAAAATGAAAAATGTGTTGTATTAAGCACTGCTATTGGCGCACCGACCCCTGCTCAATTGTTTCAGACTTGCTCAGGCAGAAGGTTTGATTCTTCGCAAGGGACGACAGATACTATTCCGCCATCTGGCTATGATGCATTTGGAATTTGTTAACGCTCTCGACATCGCATCCTAAAAACTCCATAGGCTTTGAATGTAATGTTCTGAGTGCTGGCTTGCAAAGGGTTAAATCGAAGCCGCTAAGCAGCAGCCCACCATCATAAACCCTGTAAGCATTAAAAAAAAAACGGCGTGGAAATAAATTTGATACTTTGTCGCCAGCAGCCAGAGAAATCGGCATCACAAAACAAATCTTCTATACTTCTTCGTAAAAGGACAAAGCAGATTGAAAAAAAAAATAGCAGTTCTCTTAATCATCAAACGTTTAAAAAAAAAAACAAATATATAAAAATAAAAATAAAGAAAGAAATGCTCCCACACATTCT
>JZLH01S0210008.1:4866-17481 GCA_001188425.1 Eucidaris tribuloides
TAAGAGCGCGTCCATAAACTGACTAGATGTTAAAAAATAAATAGGGGGGGGGTAAAAACATACAACTTTTAGCACTGGACTGGAGAAACGTCCAGGTGAATGAATTTTGTGTAAAATTTGTTTTTTCTCGAGAGGAAGGAGGAGCATCTTATGCTAGTTTTAAATCAAAAGTATAACCATAGGAAAACTTACACGGAAAAAGGTTTTCACAAGATAGACTGTCACAACATTGTAATAATTGTAACAAAGAAAGGAAATTTTTTGATCGCAATGTTCACAGCGAAAACCCCTAGAAATTGTACTTGAATTCCAGTTCAATTTTAATCTAATACCAATTGGGTCTACTTCAATTATGCTATTTACATTTAATAGCTTTAAAGAAATCATGTGATCCATACACTCCATTATAATACATATACTTTATTTTTTTAAATCAGATTAACAAGAGTATTTGAAACTAGGCTTCGAAACTAGCTTCGACAGAAATATTGTGCATACATCATCCTGTATGATGCCAAAATCCCATTTAATGCAGTACCGCGAACAAAAATCATTTTTAATGCGGCTGTTGGGCAGAAACAAATTCCGGCTGTTATTTTAATGAATGTTCCGATAGAATGTGTCATCCTACGGGGGTAACATTTTGTTCATTTGGTTACTTAGATTTAATTTTTAATTCTGGATGGCTTAATTGAATTGCTTTAAAGCAAAAATTTAAAGCACGACCACAGTTAAAAAAAAAAAATCTGAGCTTATATACATAACGCCTCCAGGCTACTAAGTGTCTTTGTGATCAGGTAAATTTGAATGTCCGAAAAAAAAAAAATTGTATTGCAAAATGATCTTTTTAGTACCTTAAACAAAGTGAAAAATCTATGAGTACCCAGTTGGCCCTTGTTCAATTTCTCTCGTACTACTGTGTTATAGATCATAAGCTACTTTTCGTCCTGCCAACAAGTCAGACAGTGATGTTCATCCATGTATACCTTGCAGTGGCCAGCATAACTTTTTCAAAAAGTTTTGGCATTATTATTTGTCCATTCAAGCACTAATTATGTAGCTCCGATATTTCAGTTTGCATTTTTTTTAACTTGAAACCCTCACAGTGTTGATAGTGTCTGAAAATATTCGTAACAATAGCGATAAAAACATCTTGATTACCCAAATCTTTCTTTCCACAGGCTGGCTGATTTGATAATTATAGAATAGTTCCATCAGTCATGCAACGCAGCTTTGCGCGCCTGCACTTGCAACAAGCACAAACATGCACCACGTGTCAGTAAGCATCTTCTCTCTGCCCTATTTCGTACAGTTGTTTCGTTGTGTATATGATTTACCACTGCATTTACATTCTCTAAGTTCTAACAAATTGAAGTTAACACATAATATTGTATTCTGGTCGCTCTGTCCTTTCAAGCCAAGCTGATGCGGCGTTCTGCAGCATTTTATAAGTGTACTAACGTATACCCTGTCGTATACATATTAGCTATGTATAATGCTTAACCTTTTTTTCTTTACGTAATGTATATAAGGCCTAATGCTATTTTGTTGCTACTTTGTGTCATTTCCAATTATTATTGGTGGCCATCAATAACATTGTAAATGTTTGTTATATATTCTATTCATGCATTGTTATTGAAATGCTTAAACGTAAACACTTTTTGAAACGAAACAATAATCCAACCTGATCGAGTAAATCGGCCGGCGAAAACTGCTCGCACTGGTGCCGCGAGTTCCTTGAACTGAATCACAGAACTCGTACTTTGGTTTCGCATCAGTTTTCTTCAACTTGGCGGCAAAAGTTCTGAATGTGGTATTAAATGGATCCGATGACGTCAGGGAGATGTAGGACTGCTGCTAGGGCCTTATAGAGTTTTAACATTCGACCGGAGTTCTCCAGGTGTGGACGCATCCCCCTGGTCGCTGTTTCCTTTGGATCCTTTGATCCGAGCGCGCGGATTCCAGCATGATTTTTGAATGTTTTCGAAATGATTGTGCTGAGGCCGCCATACTTAACGGGGCGACACGTCCGGGTGAAAATCGCCGTTCAGTGCCTTGCAGTTTAGTGCTCTGTATACATGAAGACAAAAAAAATGAAGAACTTATTCAAGTTACCGCATAATTCGCATAACGAGGAGAAATAGTATCATTATTCACCTTGTTTGAATATTGTTAGTACGTATCATTATGTTGTATGTAAAATTGCAAGTACCGCAAACTTTTGATGCTAATTGTTATGCAAGTTTTCAAAAGTACATTAGTAACCGAACTTCGTGTTTCACGCAAGCAATTTTGATTTGATAATGAATTTGAATTTGATTTGATTGTTCACATTTAATAATGAAAAAGAATATATGAGCAATACAATTTTATCGAACATATATTCACAACATACAA
Organism: Eucidaris tribuloides; assembly: GCA_001188425.1. Classification (NCBI taxonomy): domain Eukaryota; kingdom Metazoa; phylum Echinodermata; class Echinoidea; order Cidaroida; family Cidaridae; genus Eucidaris; species Eucidaris tribuloides. The sequence goes on from JZLH01S0210008.1 coordinate 7,264, forward strand.
GGTCATAATTTTTTACATACAAACCATTTAAAAAATCGTGAATTAATGTGAGGTAACCTATTAAAAGCACAGTTTGCAATGTATAGGTTCGCAAAATTATAATAATTAAAATCGTCTTATCTAAGGAAACAGCATAAAAGATGATGTTGAAATGGGAAAAAATAGAGCACAAGTAGATAAATAGAGGCAATGCAGAAATAATGAAAGGTTATGCAAGTACATAAGACGGATATGCATAAAACATGTACATTTAAACATCACACCATGACGACTAGTATGCTAATACCAAGAGAAGCTTCATCACCCCAGCAAGAATGACGTAACTATTATGCACATGTGTAGGCAGGAGTATTGCAGGAAACAGCCTTGATTTAAAATGTTTTAATTATATGTAATCACATAGTTAATCTTATTACCTCATAAACAATGAGAAATATACATTAAAATAATTATTTCAAATTAATTCATTTTCAAAAATGAAAGGGTATAACGATTTGCCCCGCCCCTCCCAATAATTGTTAAACTTGAAGAAACTCATAAAGACTGTATTGAAAGGTTAAGTTTCAAACAGTGGCAATGCACCACAAAACTACAAACTTATATGATTTAATTTTGATTTACATTAAATTTTGATTAGATTTAAAATGTAATTATGATTTACAATTCATGTAAACTGTATTGTAATTTTGTTCCAATTTTTCGCAATTTTATGTACTTTATTTCTTATTTCTTTGTAACTTTCTTCTAACAAGCGCTTCGAAACCTAAATATGTATGTAGGCGCTTTACAAATGATAAATATTATTATTATTATGCATCATATCATCATCAATTATTATATTATTATTATTATTTAATTATTATGTATGATGAATGATGATGATACATCATAATAATAATAATAACAATAATATAATACATAATAATAATAAAATAAATGATGATGATGAATGATGATGAAATACTAACTAAGCACACATAATTGTAAATTTTTGATATTTTGCTGCAAATTTGCACGCCCAATCCCCCCCCCCCCCAAAAAAAAAAATTGGGTCGACGTCCGCTAATGATGATCAGTTTGGGCTTACCGTAGGTTTTCGTTTCTATGATGCTGGTCACATATTGACCTCACTGCCTGCGTGAATTGTGAGTCGACGCTTCGCAGTAAGCTATCGCGCCCTAGCTTGGATATTATTGATCCAATAATAGCTTGACAAAAATATATTAAAAAGATAGACGAAAATAATGTATCGAAAATGTTATCACGCCTTTAGATAGCATTGTATACGCATTCAAGTCCACACTATTATTCAGTATCAGACAATGTTGTATATGATATGGACCTTCATTTGCAAGGTGTAATTAAATACAACTTTCATTAGCATGGCAAAATAATAGGTAATGTTTCTGACTTGAATGTGCTGCGTTTTGAGGTATGACCAATTTTATGATGAAAAGAAAAGAAAAGGGGAAGAAAAAGAAGACGGTGGGATGTTGGAAAGTGAATGGAAAGAGGCAAGAAGCAAAATAATAATGTTGACTGGAAGATGAGAAAGCAAAGGAAGGGGAGAAAACGAGAAGACAGAAGAAGACGAAAGATGAGAGGAAGAAAGAGGAGAGGAAAGTAACAACGGAAAAGAAAACCTTGCGCCTTTTTCGCACTCCATTAATTTTGATTTAAGAAAAACATTTAATTTATATTAATTACAAGTTGAAACTGCTATAATTTGATGATGTAGATTACAATGTAGTTTCTCTCGGAATGAGATTATTCCAAGTGAGGAGGGATTCTGGATGGGAATACATAATTAATCATTCAATTAATCGCATCGATCATCAATGTATGCATCAATCTAATAATGAATGAATCATTGAAATGAATAATGAATGAATGAAATGAATCAATCATCCAATCAAATGACATCATCAATCAACTCAAAAGTATGTTAGCCTTTTAAACTCAGTGCCCTCTGATGTAAATCTACAGCTCAATCTGCTTCGATGCAACCTAATCCTCTGGACATGCTCATGTCATAACGCTTAGCTCTAGATAAATGTTCTTAAGACCTTGGCTGAAGAGTAATTTGAGATCACATCCGCAAGTTTTCTTGGGCAGCATATTCGTAGCTTGTTTGCTCAAAATATCATTTGTATTAAATAAAATAAAAAATAAAAATTATTTAAATATAATTTTAATATTAATAAATTAAAAAAAAAAAAAAAAATTTCGACGGCCATACTCTGCGCCCTTCTCTTCTTCTCTCTTCTTCTCTTCTTCTTCTTCTTAATCTTCTTCTTCTTCTTCTTCTTGCTTCTCTTCTTCTTATTCTCTTCTTCTACTTCTTCTTCTTCTTCTTTCTCTCTTCTTTCTTCTTCGTCGTCGTCGTCGATCATTGAGATTGAGAGTATGCCTTAAATAATCGGCATAACAGGGGGGGGGAGAATAGATATCAGTTTTATAAGTCAAATAACCAGTAAAAACAACTTGTCATGTTTTATTTATTTGGGCCCCTTACAGCAGGCCCTTAAACGTGCCTTAATTTAGAGAAAATCGATCTTATTCTACATAAATTATATTTTTCATCTTGTTTGTTCGTTAACTGTTAAGTTGAGAATCTATACAATATTTTTCACATGGCAATACAATTTTACCGAATGAACTTCATTTAACTCAGTGGCAACAAATGCACATTTATTTACGATTTCAAAACAGTGAACCTTTAAATTTTTTCCCTCAGACACAATATGAAGGAAGCATCGGAATGCTATTAAATAGTTGATTGGTCTGGCAGCTAAATTGATGCATTTAGTGTAATTAAGCTGCAATCAAATAATACCAAATAGCATTGTATCCGACCTTTGATCTCAGTCCCGTAAACGAGTCCAAAATTTCCCGCTTTTGGCGAATCAGCATTAATGATTTGCAATGCGCTTCAAATCTGCAGAAATAATGATACAACTGAAACCATTCCTACTCCCCAATAAATCGCGCCCTTTAATCAAACCCCATCATATAACATCCGCCCATATACATGATTATGAACCCGTTAAATAAAATGATAGTTGTAATCAAAGTTAAGCAGTTATATAGTACGTATAAATCAGCGGCAAGTATCACCCAATACCTCTCATTAACGATGAAGTATGTATACGAGGGTTTTTTTATCGGGCTGTTTATTGTTTCAATGTATCGCTTTGGAAATGAACTATTAACATAATTCACTATTTGGCGTGTTGGACCTAACAGACAGAAGCATGACGGGCAGGTCTGTGTGAATTTTAGGCCAACTATAGAGGGCGGTGGAGCCGGATTATGTGGATGCAGGCATCAAAACACATGCGGGCTTGGAGGAAAATATATTCATATGTGGCAAACGTGAAATATTATTATCATAATATTAAGGTCTTTACACAAACATGCAATAACAGGCCATTCCATATGACTCGCGTGACATTTGAACAAATATTTCAAGTTTCAATGTCTTTATACTATTAATGCAAAACTGGCTTTATTCAAACCCAAATGTTAACATGTTTCTGAGTAAGGCATTGGCAATACATGTTTTAGTTTCTGAAAAATTGTTCAATAATCAATACTTTTTTTAGATATTACAATTTCTTTGATTTGACTCGCGGCGAAGCAGGACAGAAAAGAGGATTGTGAGAGTACTTCATTCAAAATTGATTTCCTATGAAACTAAACAAGTGTGTATTTGAGTTAGTTTTGCTGAAGCTAGAAACTGAATACCCTAGCTCAATTCATGCGTAAAGTTGAACATTGTGCGCCAAAATATTACATTGTTGTGAGAAACGGCCCAAAGAAAATGTGAATCGCGTGACAGTCAAATGCAGTACTGCGCGTGACACGGTACACTTGTTATAGGCTGATCATTAGCGTTTAATAGACTTAAATTATAATGTAAATATGAATAAATACGATGTAATTGTAAATACCTTTTGAATGATGAGTGAAAATTCAATTTTTTAGGACTATTTAAAAAATTACCGCATCTGTGACTGCGTGACATATTATGAGTATTTTCCGTAATGAATAGGCGTTCTGGAAAATATGGACAAACACATTTGAAAAAAATATCAATGTTTTATCAAAACTGACTGAAAAGCTCCTAATGAAATCGATAAAGCAATCAGATTTCACTTATTTTCACAGTTTTTTATCTAAACTACTGGTTTGTGACCTTGTCCGAACAATACAGGCATGAGTGACTCGCGTGACACTCTTGAAGATTGTTTTTCTTCAAAGTTTCAGGGCAAATGAAAAATGTTTATACTATTTTTTTTATAACTACCACCAACTTCTCATTAAACGTCAAACACCGGCATGAAACTCTCTTCTAGTTGGCATTTGGATGCGATCGATTGATTGAAATGATTGAGGCAATTAATTAATTGATACATTGATGCTGTTGGAATTTCCTATGCGCTTTTAATGCTAATAATGTATAAGATGTATTGTGTAATAACACTACCACTATTTATGGCTACGAATACTTCCGCTATATTATCAACTATAAGTAGAGTTACTGTAGTTTGCGAAGTAGAAGTAGTAGTGGTAGAGTAGTAGTAGTGTAGTAGTAGTAGTAGTAGTAGAGTAGTAGTAGTAGTAGTAGTAGTAGTAGTAGTAGTAGTGGGTAGCAGTAAGTAAGAAGTAGTAGTTGTAGTAAGTAGTAGTAGTGGGTAGTAGTAGTAGTAGTAGTAAGTATAGTAGTATGTAGTAGTAGTAGTTGGTAGTAGTAGTAGTAGTAGTAGTAGTAGTAGTAGAGTAGTAGTAAGTATAGTAGTAGTAGTAAGTAGTAGTAGTAGTAGTAGTAGTAGTAGTAGTAGTATAGGTAGTAGTAGTAGTAAGTAGTTAGTATAGTAAGCATTATTATTATAATTAGTAGACACAGTAGTAGTAGTAGTAGTAGTAGTAAGTAAGTAGTAGTGTAGTAAGTGGTAGAAGTAGTAGTTTGTAGTTAGTAGTAGTAGTAGTAGTAGTAAGTAGTAGTAGTAGTAGTAGTAGTAGTAGTAGTAGTAGTAAGTAGTAGTAGTAAAAGTAGCATTATATTACTAATTAGTAGTAAACAGTAGTAGTACCATATCAATCATATGCTATACTAATTACTACTTCGTACTACTACTACGTCTACTACTACTACTACTACTACTATTACTAGCTCTATTATTACATTTATTACTAACTACTTCTACTACTACCAGTATTTCTCGTTGCTACTGTTATTTTTCAATAGCTTGGATTAGAGATGGAGAGGGAATACTGATAGGAAAGTCTTTTCGACTGATATTAGGTTTATTGTTTAGAAAAAAGCTAATACATTCATAATCCCCAATAATAGATGCCAGATATTGTAATCGTGTCAATGTATATATCTAAATGACATTTTTTCACACTACCGTGAATTAAGTGCATATTAATTCAGTCGTGTCCATTATTACATTTAAGTTCGCTATAAATACTCCATTGGGATTTAGGTTCATTATTAGGGTGCTTTTCGTTATGTTCACGGCTGCATCCGATCTGGAAAATGCACTGAATGTGGAAAAACATTTCAGGATTTAATTGTGTAATGGAATTATAATGAAATATGGACCGGCAATCGCAGTTGTGAAAGCGTAATACAATTAGTGAATATTTAGACGATTTATGTCAAAATTTGACAAATACTTTGGCAAAAAACAGTAATAAATAACATAGCACTATTACTGACTGTTTATTATACACTAAAGCTTCCATCAGAAAATATGGCACATGGCATTAGCTAACTGGGGATGCGCATTATTAAGTGGTCACGCAAGATTGTTCTGACGTATAATTACGTCTGTAGCTATTACCAAAAAGCCCGTTGTAATTTAGCAGAATTACAGTATTTAGCACTATCAATCTAAAGCAGTGAGGGTTGTTTTGGTAAGTACATGGTAGCAGTAGTATTGTAGTGGAAGTAGTGCGATAGTTAGGAGGTACAGTACAGCAGTAGTGTAATTGTGGTATTATTATTAGTAGTAGTAGTAGTCGTAGTAGTCGTAAGTCGTAGTAGTAAGTAGCCTGTAGTAGTAGTAGTCGTAGCAAGTATTAGTAGAAGTAGTAGTAGTAGTCAGTAGTACGTAAGTTCGTAGTAGTCGTATGTCCGTGAGTAGGTAGTAGGCCGTAGTAGTATAGTGCGTAAGTAAGTATTAGTAGAAAGTTAGTAGTAGTAGTCGCAGTAGTAGTAGTCGTAGTAGTCGTATAGTAGTAGTAGTAGAAGTAGTCGTAGTAGTCGTAGTAGTCGTGTAGTAGTAGTAGTAGAAGTAGTAGTAGTCATAGCTAGTAGTAGTCGTAGTAGTAGCAGCAGCAGCAGCAGAAGTAGTGTGGTAAGTAGTAGTCGTAGTCGTAGTAGTAGAGTAGTAGTAGTCGTAGTAGTAGTCGTAGTAGTGGTAGTAGTATTTTTTGTTTATTAAAAAAAATTTTAAAAAGTAGTAGTAGTAATGGTGGTAGTAGTAGTAGTGGTAGTAGTAGTAGTAGTAGTAGTCGTAGTAGTCGTGTGGAGTAGTAAGTATGTCAGTAGTATTTCGTAGTAGTAGTCGTAGTAAAGTGGGTAAGTAGTAAGTCGTCGTAGGTCGTAGTAGTAGTGGTAGTCGTAGTAGTCGTATCGTGTAGTAATGTAAGTAGTGGTAGTTAGTCGTAGTAAAGTAGTCGTAGTAGTGTAGTATAGTCGTCGTAGTCCGTATAGTGGTAGTAGTAGTGGTAGTTCGTAGTAGTAGTAAGTTATAGTAGTCCGTAGTAGTAGTCGTGATCGTAGTAGTAGTAGTAAGTAGTAGTAGTAGTAGTCGTAGCAAGGAGGTAGAAGTAGTAGTCGTAGTAGTAGTAGTTCGAGTAGTAGTAGTAGTCGGTAGTAGTGTAGTAGTGGGTAGTGTGAGTAGTAGTGGTGAGTCCGTAGTAGTAGTAGTTAGTCGTAGTTAGTGGGTAGTAGTAAGTGGTGGTGGTGGTAGTAGTACTGTGTCAATCATCCTTTTTTGGTGTTATTGTATCTTCTGATTTCTTCCATAAATTACTTTCGTTCTGTAAATATTCTTTCTTGTTCTGGCTTCTCATAAAAAAATCTGTGGCTTATGGTCAAGATCATCTAATACACAAATGATACGTCGAAAGCATTGATACAAGTTTGTAGCTTGAGTAAACGTACATGAAGGTTTAAAACTAGAATCATGTTTTGAATGATTCATGACAGGCCCTTCAAACATCAACCTTCTCAACATAACCTGAATTTCGCATTTTTGGATAGCTATAACTAGTGCGGACTGGCCTTCTGCGTCGTTTAAGCAGTTAATGTTGAGGTCGCCGGTGGGCATTTTCGCAAGGCGTAGATGATGGCGTTTTCGGTCGCGCTCTCTCGTACCTCCCTGTAAGAAGGCCGATTCCACCGATTTTCCGGTAGCGCGGCTGCATCTTGATGCTGGGGCTTCCCCTCTGTAAGATGCAGTGCGGAAAAAAAAGAAAGAAAATAAATATGAGAATTTTTAAAACGTACAATACGCATTCTTAAATTATTCTACGAGAAAAAATATATAAAATATTCGTTGTAATTTGCAGTATAGTCTGCTGCAAGGTGGATAAAGAATCTGAAATTTCATGTAGCGCTTCAGGCATCCTCGATGGTCCTAGTGGTTATGAGCGCCTGTATGGTAATCAGCAGGTGGTTTGTTCGAGTCCTCCCCTGAGTCAGCTTGTAATTTTTCGCTATGACTCAAAAATGGCACTTATTTTAGTGTTTTATCTCGCATGCATCGTGAAAAGCAAATAAAAAATATGTTCTTTAATGTAAAAAGATGTTCCGATTTTGTATTGTGAAAGAAAAAGTTCATGCGTTGTCCGGCAGAAAGGGCCGTAGCAATTATGTCCGCTCGGAAACACCCTAACCCATGACAGAAGGGACTTTTAACACTAAATTGTCTTGAACTTGAAAAAAACCATTGGCTCTTTTCACATGAAATCAAAAAGTAATGTGATATTTTTAGATCCTTTCTCTCATTCTATTAAATGCAATGTAGTATTAAGGCCCCTTCTACGGAACTATGCGGGCCCTTCCGCCGACAACCAGCGAATTCTAAATATGAGTCAGCAACACGGCAAAAACGCGGCGGTGTTAAGATTTAACACACCATGTTAAAATATAGATACCAGAGTTCGTGTTGAATTTTAAAGCTATCTGGGTTCATTTTTAAGCACTGAAAGGGTTATTGGCAAACACCAAGATTACCTCTCACGCCAAGATTATGTTGTCTAAGACATGGTATCGAAAAATTGGGCCAAACACCATGGCCCTGTTTTAATAACAGCTGCCCTCAATGTCATCTTTGCCATTCAGTGGCAAGCTACATGGCAACAGTACTTCACAGCCAATCATGATTTCACGCAAAGTATGTGTTTAATGCGCAACTTACGTTTTAGCAATGTAGGAATAGCAAGCGAAACAAGACTCGAGAGGCATACCATGCATTACAACACAAACATTCCACTTGGCAACTATAATACTGACAAAACCATTATATATTTGATCCAATCAAAATCAATTGTGAAGATGTATTGCAAGGCATCGCATTACAATACTTTCATTAGTTTTTATATAATAGCATTATCCAAAGAAAAACGGCTTTATTCTGTTCAATTTTCGATATAATGTAATAACGGTGGGCATATTATAATAAAATTCTACATAATGTCCTTTGATGACCTTTATAAAAAAAAAGCACATAAACTATAGCTTAAGTGTATATAAATTAGTAGGGCCTCTTTAAAATTCTAGCAGATCCCGTGAAAAACAATCTCCCAAAGGCTGTGTTATATTAAGTCTACATAACGCAAGTCTTAGGCGGCATAACTAATCACAAGTACCGCTTAAATGAGTTGTTATCACCACCTGAGACGATTAAAGTTGTATTAAATTGCATGTAATAAAGGAGCTTTTTAATGCTGGTAGTGAAATAACTATAAAGGTACTCTCCGCAAGTGTACAAGTACCAAAGGGAATTCCTTAAGAAGGAAAATATTATGCCGCACTATCAATAGATTGCAACTTGTGTTTAGCGATTTATTTACATTTTTCACACGTCCTTTGTTTCTGTGAGTCAATTTTGTAACTTTAAAGGCACAATTAATCAGGAAAACAAAATTCTGTCACTCTTCACAAAGTATTTATTATCAGCCGCGCACACATCAGAAAAAAATCAAACCTACTGATTTTTTTTATTTACTAGTTAGATGATATAGAAATTTCAAGGAGAAGCATGCTAGTTGCCACCCCCCCCGCACCGACATTTTACATTTTGAGAATTTCCTCCAATATGGGAAAGAGTTCAAGAAGCAAACAATTTTCAAGGGCAGTTGATAGATCTCATAATTTAAAAAAAAATAATGATTTACAAAAGAATTTCATTTGTTTTATCATTTTACGCGAAACTATACCTTGGCTTTAAACTAGATTGGCGAAATGTGAATTTTAGTGTGATTACAGTATTATCTATGAGTATGCCATTGTGGCACAAAAACGCTAAAAGAATAATCGTTTCCGTACAAATGGCCAGCAACTTGGTCATCTATTTCAACTACAATCATAGCAATGTGCATTGACATCCGACTTACAGACAATTTTCTAACGTAGCTACCTCTTAATAAAATTAATTGTTCTAGATTATGATAAATTTAACTGCTTCCAATAATCACTCTGATTTAAAGATAGAGACGCGCACTAAATCATTTAATGGCCAATCTAAAATCACGCACAAAACTCAAATGTAAATTGTTCAAATCTTCCATTCAAGTTTCCTTACTTATTGAATAACCTTTAGGGCAGCTTTTGTCTTGAATAAAAGATACAGTGCTCAGCACTGGTATCTTTTATTTCAAGACAAAGTGCCCTAAAGGTTATTCAATAAGTAAGGAAACTTGAATGGAAGATTGAACAATTACATTTGAAGTTTTGTTGGTGACTTTAGATTGCATAAAATGATTCAGTGCGCGTCTCTATCTCTAGATACAGAGTGATATTGAAAGAGTTAAATTTATCATAATCTAAGAACAATAATTTTATTAAGAGGTAGTACGAGAAAATTGTCTTGTAAGTCGGATGTCAATGCACTATGCTATGATTGTAGTTGAAATGATGACCAAGTTGCTGGTATTCGTAGGAAACGATTATTCTTTTGCGTTTTGTGCACAAGGAAC
>JZLH01S0210008.1:17506-29926 GCA_001188425.1 Eucidaris tribuloides
TAAGAGCGCGTCCATAAACTGACTAGATGTTAAAAAATAAATAGGGGGGGGGTAAAAACATACAACTTTTAGCACTGGACTGGAGAAACGTCCAGGTGAATGAATTTTGTGTAAAATTTGTTTTTTCTCGAGAGGAAGGAGGAGCATCTTATGCTAGTTTTAAATCAAAAGTATAACCATAGGAAAACTTACACGGAAAAAGGTTTTCACAAGATAGACTGTCACAACATTGTAATAATTGTAACAAAGAAAGGAAATTTTTTGATCGCAATGTTCACAGCGAAAACCCCTAGAAATTGTACTTGAATTCCAGTTCAATTTTAATCTAATACCAATTGGGTCTACTTCAATTATGCTATTTACATTTAATAGCTTTAAAGAAATCATGTGATCCATACACTCCATTATAATACATATACTTTATTTTTTTAAATCAGATTAACAAGAGTATTTGAAACTAGGCTTCGAAACTAGCTTCGACAGAAATATTGTGCATACATCATCCTGTATGATGCCAAAATCCCATTTAATGCAGTACCGCGAACAAAAATCATTTTTAATGCGGCTGTTGGGCAGAAACAAATTCCGGCTGTTATTTTAATGAATGTTCCGATAGAATGTGTCATCCTACGGGGGTAACATTTTGTTCATTTGGTTACTTAGATTTAATTTTTAATTCTGGATGGCTTAATTGAATTGCTTTAAAGCAAAAATTTAAAGCACGACCACAGTTAAAAAAAAAAAATCTGAGCTTATATACATAACGCCTCCAGGCTACTAAGTGTCTTTGTGATCAGGTAAATTTGAATGTCCGAAAAAAAAAAAATTGTATTGCAAAATGATCTTTTTAGTACCTTAAACAAAGTGAAAAATCTATGAGTACCCAGTTGGCCCTTGTTCAATTTCTCTCGTACTACTGTGTTATAGATCATAAGCTACTTTTCGTCCTGCCAACAAGTCAGACAGTGATGTTCATCCATGTATACCTTGCAGTGGCCAGCATAACTTTTTCAAAAAGTTTTGGCATTATTATTTGTCCATTCAAGCACTAATTATGTAGCTCCGATATTTCAGTTTGCATTTTTTTTAACTTGAAACCCTCACAGTGTTGATAGTGTCTGAAAATATTCGTAACAATAGCGATAAAAACATCTTGATTACCCAAATCTTTCTTTCCACAGGCTGGCTGATTTGATAATTATAGAATAGTTCCATCAGTCATGCAACGCAGCTTTGCGCGCCTGCACTTGCAACAAGCACAAACATGCACCACGTGTCAGTAAGCATCTTCTCTCTGCCCTATTTCGTACAGTTGTTTCGTTGTGTATATGATTTACCACTGCATTTACATTCTCTAAGTTCTAACAAATTGAAGTTAACACATAATATTGTATTCTGGTCGCTCTGTCCTTTCAAGCCAAGCTGATGCGGCGTTCTGCAGCATTTTATAAGTGTACTAACGTATACCCTGTCGTATACATATTAGCTATGTATAATGCTTAACCTTTTTTTCTTTACGTAATGTATATAAGGCCTAATGCTATTTTGTTGCTACTTTGTGTCATTTCCAATTATTATTGGTGGCCATCAATAACATTGTAAATGTTTGTTATATATTCTATTCATGCATTGTTATTGAAATGCTTAAACGTAAACACTTTTTGAAACGAAACAATAATCCAACCTGATCGAGTAAATCGGCCGGCGAAAACTGCTCGCACTGGTGCCGCGAGTTCCTTGAACTGAATCACAGAACTCGTACTTTGGTTTCGCATCAGTTTTCTTCAACTTGGCGGCAAAAGTTCTGAATGTGGTATTAAATGGATCCGATGACGTCAGGGAGATGTAGGACTGCTGCTAGGGCCTTATAGAGTTTTAACATTCGACCGGAGTTCTCCAGGTGTGGACGCATCCCCCTGGTCGCTGTTTCCTTTGGATCCTTTGATCCGAGCGCGCGGATTCCAGCATGATTTTTGAATGTTTTCGAAATGATTGTGCTGAGGCCGCCATACTTAACGGGGCGACACGTCCGGGTGAAAATCGCCGTTCAGTGCCTTGCAGTTTAGTGCTCTGTATACATGAAGACAAAAAAAATGAAGAACTTATTCAAGTTACCGCATAATTCGCATAACGAGGAGAAATAGTATCATTATTCACCTTGTTTGAATATTGTTAGTACGTATCATTATGTTGTATGTAAAATTGCAAGTACCGCAAACTTTTGATGCTAATTGTTATGCAAGTTTTCAAAAGTACATTAGTAACCGAACTTCGTGTTTCACGCAAGCAATTTTGATTTGATAATGAATTTGAATTTGATTTGATTGTTCACATTTAATAATGAAAAAGAATATATGAGCAATACAATTTTATCGAACATATATTCACAACATACAAGGTCATAATTTTTTACATACAAACCATTTAAAAAATCGTGAATTAATGTGAGGTAACCTATTAAAAGCACAGTTTGCAATGTATAGGTTCGCAAAATTATAATAATTAAAATCGTCTTATCTAAGGAAACAGCATAAAAGATGATGTTGAAATGGGAAAAAATAGAGCACAAGTAGATAAATAGAGGCAATGCAGAAATAATGAAAGGTTATGCAAGTACATAAGACGGATATGCATAAAACATGTACATTTAAACATCACACCATGACGACTAGTATGCTAATACCAAGAGAAGCTTCATCACCCCAGCAAGAATGACGTAACTATTATGCACATGTGTAGGCAGGAGTATTGCAGGAAACAGCCTTGATTTAAAATGTTTTAATTATATGTAATCACATAGTTAATCTTATTACCTCATAAACAATGAGAAATATACATTAAAATAATTATTTCAAATTAATTCATTTTCAAAAATGAAAGGGTATAACGATTTGCCCCGCCCCTCCCAATAATTGTTAAACTTGAAGAAACTCATAAAGACTGTATTGAAAGGTTAAGTTTCAAACAGTGGCAATGCACCACAAAACTACAAACTTATATGATTTAATTTTGATTTACATTAAATTTTGATTAGATTTAAAATGTAATTATGATTTACAATTCATGTAAACTGTATTGTAATTTTGTTCCAATTTTTCGCAATTTTATGTACTTTATTTCTTATTTCTTTGTAACTTTCTTCTAACAAGCGCTTCGAAACCTAAATATGTATGTAGGCGCTTTACAAATGATAAATATTATTATTATTATGCATCATATCATCATCAATTATTATATTATTATTATTATTTAATTATTATGTATGATGAATGATGATGATACATCATAATAATAATAATAACAATAATATAATACATAATAATAATAAAATAAATGATGATGATGAATGATGATGAAATACTAACTAAGCACACATAATTGTAAATTTTTGATATTTTGCTGCAAATTTGCACGCCCAATCCCCCCCCCCCCCAAAAAAAAAAATTGGGTCGACGTCCGCTAATGATGATCAGTTTGGGCTTACCGTAGGTTTTCGTTTCTATGATGCTGGTCACATATTGACCTCACTGCCTGCGTGAATTGTGAGTCGACGCTTCGCAGTAAGCTATCGCGCCCTAGCTTGGATATTATTGATCCAATAATAGCTTGACAAAAATATATTAAAAAGATAGACGAAAATAATGTATCGAAAATGTTATCACGCCTTTAGATAGCATTGTATACGCATTCAAGTCCACACTATTATTCAGTATCAGACAATGTTGTATATGATATGGACCTTCATTTGCAAGGTGTAATTAAATACAACTTTCATTAGCATGGCAAAATAATAGGTAATGTTTCTGACTTGAATGTGCTGCGTTTTGAGGTATGACCAATTTTATGATGAAAAGAAAAGAAAAGGGGAAGAAAAAGAAGACGGTGGGATGTTGGAAAGTGAATGGAAAGAGGCAAGAAGCAAAATAATAATGTTGACTGGAAGATGAGAAAGCAAAGGAAGGGGAGAAAACGAGAAGACAGAAGAAGACGAAAGATGAGAGGAAGAAAGAGGAGAGGAAAGTAACAACGGAAAAGAAAACCTTGCGCCTTTTTCGCACTCCATTAATTTTGATTTAAGAAAAACATTTAATTTATATTAATTACAAGTTGAAACTGCTATAATTTGATGATGTAGATTACAATGTAGTTTCTCTCGGAATGAGATTATTCCAAGTGAGGAGGGATTCTGGATGGGAATACATAATTAATCATTCAATTAATCGCATCGATCATCAATGTATGCATCAATCTAATAATGAATGAATCATTGAAATGAATAATGAATGAATGAAATGAATCAATCATCCAATCAAATGACATCATCAATCAACTCAAAAGTATGTTAGCCTTTTAAACTCAGTGCCCTCTGATGTAAATCTACAGCTCAATCTGCTTCGATGCAACCTAATCCTCTGGACATGCTCATGTCATAACGCTTAGCTCTAGATAAATGTTCTTAAGACCTTGGCTGAAGAGTAATTTGAGATCACATCCGCAAGTTTTCTTGGGCAGCATATTCGTAGCTTGTTTGCTCAAAATATCATTTGTATTAAATAAAATAAAAAATAAAAATTATTTAAATATAATTTTAATATTAATAAATTAAAAAAAAAAAAAAAAATTTCGACGGCCATACTCTGCGCCCTTCTCTTCTTCTCTCTTCTTCTCTTCTTCTTCTTCTTAATCTTCTTCTTCTTCTTCTTCTTGCTTCTCTTCTTCTTATTCTCTTCTTCTACTTCTTCTTCTTCTTCTTTCTCTCTTCTTTCTTCTTCGTCGTCGTCGTCGATCATTGAGATTGAGAGTATGCCTTAAATAATCGGCATAACAGGGGGGGGGAGAATAGATATCAGTTTTATAAGTCAAATAACCAGTAAAAACAACTTGTCATGTTTTATTTATTTGGGCCCCTTACAGCAGGCCCTTAAACGTGCCTTAATTTAGAGAAAATCGATCTTATTCTACATAAATTATATTTTTCATCTTGTTTGTTCGTTAACTGTTAAGTTGAGAATCTATACAATATTTTTCACATGGCAATACAATTTTACCGAATGAACTTCATTTAACTCAGTGGCAACAAATGCACATTTATTTACGATTTCAAAACAGTGAACCTTTAAATTTTTTCCCTCAGACACAATATGAAGGAAGCATCGGAATGCTATTAAATAGTTGATTGGTCTGGCAGCTAAATTGATGCATTTAGTGTAATTAAGCTGCAATCAAATAATACCAAATAGCATTGTATCCGACCTTTGATCTCAGTCCCGTAAACGAGTCCAAAATTTCCCGCTTTTGGCGAATCAGCATTAATGATTTGCAATGCGCTTCAAATCTGCAGAAATAATGATACAACTGAAACCATTCCTACTCCCCAATAAATCGCGCCCTTTAATCAAACCCCATCATATAACATCCGCCCATATACATGATTATGAACCCGTTAAATAAAATGATAGTTGTAATCAAAGTTAAGCAGTTATATAGTACGTATAAATCAGCGGCAAGTATCACCCAATACCTCTCATTAACGATGAAGTATGTATACGAGGGTTTTTTTATCGGGCTGTTTATTGTTTCAATGTATCGCTTTGGAAATGAACTATTAACATAATTCACTATTTGGCGTGTTGGACCTAACAGACAGAAGCATGACGGGCAGGTCTGTGTGAATTTTAGGCCAACTATAGAGGGCGGTGGAGCCGGATTATGTGGATGCAGGCATCAAAACACATGCGGGCTTGGAGGAAAATATATTCATATGTGGCAAACGTGAAATATTATTATCATAATATTAAGGTCTTTACACAAACATGCAATAACAGGCCATTCCATATGACTCGCGTGACATTTGAACAAATATTTCAAGTTTCAATGTCTTTATACTATTAATGCAAAACTGGCTTTATTCAAACCCAAATGTTAACATGTTTCTGAGTAAGGCATTGGCAATACATGTTTTAGTTTCTGAAAAATTGTTCAATAATCAATACTTTTTTTAGATATTACAATTTCTTTGATTTGACTCGCGGCGAAGCAGGACAGAAAAGAGGATTGTGAGAGTACTTCATTCAAAATTGATTTCCTATGAAACTAAACAAGTGTGTATTTGAGTTAGTTTTGCTGAAGCTAGAAACTGAATACCCTAGCTCAATTCATGCGTAAAGTTGAACATTGTGCGCCAAAATATTACATTGTTGTGAGAAACGGCCCAAAGAAAATGTGAATCGCGTGACAGTCAAATGCAGTACTGCGCGTGACACGGTACACTTGTTATAGGCTGATCATTAGCGTTTAATAGACTTAAATTATAATGTAAATATGAATAAATACGATGTAATTGTAAATACCTTTTGAATGATGAGTGAAAATTCAATTTTTTAGGACTATTTAAAAAATTACCGCATCTGTGACTGCGTGACATATTATGAGTATTTTCCGTAATGAATAGGCGTTCTGGAAAATATGGACAAACACATTTGAAAAAAATATCAATGTTTTATCAAAACTGACTGAAAAGCTCCTAATGAAATCGATAAAGCAATCAGATTTCACTTATTTTCACAGTTTTTTATCTAAACTACTGGTTTGTGACCTTGTCCGAACAATACAGGCATGAGTGACTCGCGTGACACTCTTGAAGATTGTTTTTCTTCAAAGTTTCAGGGCAAATGAAAAATGTTTATACTATTTTTTTTATAACTACCACCAACTTCTCATTAAACGTCAAACACCGGCATGAAACTCTCTTCTAGTTGGCATTTGGATGCGATCGATTGATTGAAATGATTGAGGCAATTAATTAATTGATACATTGATGCTGTTGGAATTTCCTATGCGCTTTTAATGCTAATAATGTATAAGATGTATTGTGTAATAACACTACCACTATTTATGGCTACGAATACTTCCGCTATATTATCAACTATAAGTAGAGTTACTGTAGTTTGCGAAGTAGAAGTAGTAGTGGTAGAGTAGTAGTAGTGTAGTAGTAGTAGTAGTAGTAGAGTAGTAGTAGTAGTAGTAGTAGTAGTAGTAGTAGTAGTGGGTAGCAGTAAGTAAGAAGTAGTAGTTGTAGTAAGTAGTAGTAGTGGGTAGTAGTAGTAGTAGTAGTAAGTATAGTAGTATGTAGTAGTAGTAGTTGGTAGTAGTAGTAGTAGTAGTAGTAGTAGTAGTAGAGTAGTAGTAAGTATAGTAGTAGTAGTAAGTAGTAGTAGTAGTAGTAGTAGTAGTAGTAGTAGTATAGGTAGTAGTAGTAGTAAGTAGTTAGTATAGTAAGCATTATTATTATAATTAGTAGACACAGTAGTAGTAGTAGTAGTAGTAGTAAGTAAGTAGTAGTGTAGTAAGTGGTAGAAGTAGTAGTTTGTAGTTAGTAGTAGTAGTAGTAGTAGTAAGTAGTAGTAGTAGTAGTAGTAGTAGTAGTAGTAGTAGTAAGTAGTAGTAGTAAAAGTAGCATTATATTACTAATTAGTAGTAAACAGTAGTAGTACCATATCAATCATATGCTATACTAATTACTACTTCGTACTACTACTACGTCTACTACTACTACTACTACTACTATTACTAGCTCTATTATTACATTTATTACTAACTACTTCTACTACTACCAGTATTTCTCGTTGCTACTGTTATTTTTCAATAGCTTGGATTAGAGATGGAGAGGGAATACTGATAGGAAAGTCTTTTCGACTGATATTAGGTTTATTGTTTAGAAAAAAGCTAATACATTCATAATCCCCAATAATAGATGCCAGATATTGTAATCGTGTCAATGTATATATCTAAATGACATTTTTTCACACTACCGTGAATTAAGTGCATATTAATTCAGTCGTGTCCATTATTACATTTAAGTTCGCTATAAATACTCCATTGGGATTTAGGTTCATTATTAGGGTGCTTTTCGTTATGTTCACGGCTGCATCCGATCTGGAAAATGCACTGAATGTGGAAAAACATTTCAGGATTTAATTGTGTAATGGAATTATAATGAAATATGGACCGGCAATCGCAGTTGTGAAAGCGTAATACAATTAGTGAATATTTAGACGATTTATGTCAAAATTTGACAAATACTTTGGCAAAAAACAGTAATAAATAACATAGCACTATTACTGACTGTTTATTATACACTAAAGCTTCCATCAGAAAATATGGCACATGGCATTAGCTAACTGGGGATGCGCATTATTAAGTGGTCACGCAAGATTGTTCTGACGTATAATTACGTCTGTAGCTATTACCAAAAAGCCCGTTGTAATTTAGCAGAATTACAGTATTTAGCACTATCAATCTAAAGCAGTGAGGGTTGTTTTGGTAAGTACATGGTAGCAGTAGTATTGTAGTGGAAGTAGTGCGATAGTTAGGAGGTACAGTACAGCAGTAGTGTAATTGTGGTATTATTATTAGTAGTAGTAGTAGTCGTAGTAGTCGTAAGTCGTAGTAGTAAGTAGCCTGTAGTAGTAGTAGTCGTAGCAAGTATTAGTAGAAGTAGTAGTAGTAGTCAGTAGTACGTAAGTTCGTAGTAGTCGTATGTCCGTGAGTAGGTAGTAGGCCGTAGTAGTATAGTGCGTAAGTAAGTATTAGTAGAAAGTTAGTAGTAGTAGTCGCAGTAGTAGTAGTCGTAGTAGTCGTATAGTAGTAGTAGTAGAAGTAGTCGTAGTAGTCGTAGTAGTCGTGTAGTAGTAGTAGTAGAAGTAGTAGTAGTCATAGCTAGTAGTAGTCGTAGTAGTAGCAGCAGCAGCAGCAGAAGTAGTGTGGTAAGTAGTAGTCGTAGTCGTAGTAGTAGAGTAGTAGTAGTCGTAGTAGTAGTCGTAGTAGTGGTAGTAGTATTTTTTGTTTATTAAAAAAAATTTTAAAAAGTAGTAGTAGTAATGGTGGTAGTAGTAGTAGTGGTAGTAGTAGTAGTAGTAGTAGTCGTAGTAGTCGTGTGGAGTAGTAAGTATGTCAGTAGTATTTCGTAGTAGTAGTCGTAGTAAAGTGGGTAAGTAGTAAGTCGTCGTAGGTCGTAGTAGTAGTGGTAGTCGTAGTAGTCGTATCGTGTAGTAATGTAAGTAGTGGTAGTTAGTCGTAGTAAAGTAGTCGTAGTAGTGTAGTATAGTCGTCGTAGTCCGTATAGTGGTAGTAGTAGTGGTAGTTCGTAGTAGTAGTAAGTTATAGTAGTCCGTAGTAGTAGTCGTGATCGTAGTAGTAGTAGTAAGTAGTAGTAGTAGTAGTCGTAGCAAGGAGGTAGAAGTAGTAGTCGTAGTAGTAGTAGTTCGAGTAGTAGTAGTAGTCGGTAGTAGTGTAGTAGTGGGTAGTGTGAGTAGTAGTGGTGAGTCCGTAGTAGTAGTAGTTAGTCGTAGTTAGTGGGTAGTAGTAAGTGGTGGTGGTGGTAGTAGTACTGTGTCAATCATCCTTTTTTGGTGTTATTGTATCTTCTGATTTCTTCCATAAATTACTTTCGTTCTGTAAATATTCTTTCTTGTTCTGGCTTCTCATAAAAAAATCTGTGGCTTATGGTCAAGATCATCTAATACACAAATGATACGTCGAAAGCATTGATACAAGTTTGTAGCTTGAGTAAACGTACATGAAGGTTTAAAACTAGAATCATGTTTTGAATGATTCATGACAGGCCCTTCAAACATCAACCTTCTCAACATAACCTGAATTTCGCATTTTTGGATAGCTATAACTAGTGCGGACTGGCCTTCTGCGTCGTTTAAGCAGTTAATGTTGAGGTCGCCGGTGGGCATTTTCGCAAGGCGTAGATGATGGCGTTTTCGGTCGCGCTCTCTCGTACCTCCCTGTAAGAAGGCCGATTCCACCGATTTTCCGGTAGCGCGGCTGCATCTTGATGCTGGGGCTTCCCCTCTGTAAGATGCAGTGCGGAAAAAAAAGAAAGAAAATAAATATGAGAATTTTTAAAACGTACAATACGCATTCTTAAATTATTCTACGAGAAAAAATATATAAAATATTCGTTGTAATTTGCAGTATAGTCTGCTGCAAGGTGGATAAAGAATCTGAAATTTCATGTAGCGCTTCAGGCATCCTCGATGGTCCTAGTGGTTATGAGCGCCTGTATGGTAATCAGCAGGTGGTTTGTTCGAGTCCTCCCCTGAGTCAGCTTGTAATTTTTCGCTATGACTCAAAAATGGCACTTATTTTAGTGTTTTATCTCGCATGCATCGTGAAAAGCAAATAAAAAATATGTTCTTTAATGTAAAAAGATGTTCCGATTTTGTATTGTGAAAGAAAAAGTTCATGCGTTGTCCGGCAGAAAGGGCCGTAGCAATTATGTCCGCTCGGAAACACCCTAACCCATGACAGAAGGGACTTTTAACACTAAATTGTCTTGAACTTGAAAAAAACCATTGGCTCTTTTCACATGAAATCAAAAAGTAATGTGATATTTTTAGATCCTTTCTCTCATTCTATTAAATGCAATGTAGTATTAAGGCCCCTTCTACGGAACTATGCGGGCCCTTCCGCCGACAACCAGCGAATTCTAAATATGAGTCAGCAACACGGCAAAAACGCGGCGGTGTTAAGATTTAACACACCATGTTAAAATATAGATACCAGAGTTCGTGTTGAATTTTAAAGCTATCTGGGTTCATTTTTAAGCACTGAAAGGGTTATTGGCAAACACCAAGATTACCTCTCACGCCAAGATTATGTTGTCTAAGACATGGTATCGAAAAATTGGGCCAAACACCATGGCCCTGTTTTAATAACAGCTGCCCTCAATGTCATCTTTGCCATTCAGTGGCAAGCTACATGGCAACAGTACTTCACAGCCAATCATGATTTCACGCAAAGTATGTGTTTAATGCGCAACTTACGTTTTAGCAATGTAGGAATAGCAAGCGAAACAAGACTCGAGAGGCATACCATGCATTACAACACAAACATTCCACTTGGCAACTATAATACTGACAAAACCATTATATATTTGATCCAATCAAAATCAATTGTGAAGATGTATTGCAAGGCATCGCATTACAATACTTTCATTAGTTTTTATATAATAGCATTATCCAAAGAAAAACGGCTTTATTCTGTTCAATTTTCGATATAATGTAATAACGGTGGGCATATTATAATAAAATTCTACATAATGTCCTTTGATGACCTTTATAAAAAAAAAGCACATAAACTATAGCTTAAGTGTATATAAATTAGTAGGGCCTCTTTAAAATTCTAGCAGATCCCGTGAAAAACAATCTCCCAAAGGCTGTGTTATATTAAGTCTACATAACGCAAGTCTTAGGCGGCATAACTAATCACAAGTACCGCTTAAATGAGTTGTTATCACCACCTGAGACGATTAAAGTTGTATTAAATTGCATGTAATAAAGGAGCTTTTTAATGCTGGTAGTGAAATAACTATAAAGGTACTCTCCGCAAGTGTACAAGTACCAAAGGGAATTCCTTAAGAAGGAAAATATTATGCCGCACTATCAATAGATTGCAACTTGTGTTTAGCGATTTATTTACATTTTTCACACGTCCTTTGTTTCTGTGAGTCAATTTTGTAACTTTAAAGGCACAATTAATCAGGAAAACAAAATTCTGTCACTCTTCACAAAGTATTTATTATCAGCCGCGCACACATCAGAAAAAAATCAAACCTACTGATTTTTTTTATTTACTAGTTAGATGATATAGAAATTTCAAGGAGAAGCATGCTAGTTGCCACCCCCCCCGCACCGACATTTTACATTTTGAGAATTTCCTCCAATATGGGAAAGAGTTCAAGAAGCAAACAATTTTCAGGGCATTGATAGATCTCATAATTTAAAAAAAGAATAATGATTACAAAGAATTTCATTTGTTTTATCATTTTACGCGAAACTATACCTTTGGCTTTAAACTAGATTTGGCGAAATCGTGAATTTTAGTGTGATTACAGTATTATCTATGCGGGTAGTATCCTTGTGGCACAAAAACGCAAAAGAATATCGTTTCCTACAATGGCCAGCAACTTGGTCATCTTCATAGATAATACTGTAATCACACTAAAATTCACCATTTCGCAAATCTAGTTTAAAGCCAAGGTATAGTTTCGGTAAATGATAAAAAAATGAAATTCTTTGTAATCATTATTTTTTTAAATTATGAGATCTATCAATGCCCTGAAAATTGTTTGCTCTGAAACTCTCCCATATTTGAGAAATTACTCAAAATGTAAAATGTCGGGGGGGGGGGGCAACTAGATGCTCTCCTTGAAATCTAATATCATAACTAGTAAATAAAAAAAAAATCAGTAGGTTTGATTTTTTTCTGATGTGTGGGGTGATAATAAAATACTTTGTGAAAGAGTGACAGAATTTTGTCCTGATTAATTGTGCTTTAAATGTTACAAAATCTGACTCACAGAAAACAAAGGACGTGAAAAATGTAAAATAAATCGTAAACACAAGTTGC
>JZLH01S0210008.1:33144-48127 GCA_001188425.1 Eucidaris tribuloides
TATTGTGTATAGATGATCTTGACCATAAGGCCACAGATTTTTTTATGAGAAGCCAGAACAAGAAAGAATATACAGAACGAAAGTAATAGGAAGAAATCAAGAAGATACAATAAACACCAAAAGGATGATTGACAAGTACTACTACCACCACCACCACTACTACTACCACTACTACGACTACTACTACTACTACGACTACCACTACTACTACGACTACCACTACTACCACTACTACGACTACTACTACTACTACGACTACTACTACTACGACTACTACTTCTACCTCCTTGCTACGACTACTACTACTACTACTACTACTACTACTACGACTACGACTACTACTACGACTACTACTACTACTACTACTACGACTACCACTACTACTACCACTACTACGACTACGACGACTACTACTACGACTACTACGACTACTACTACGACTACTACCACTACTACCACTACTACCACGACTACGACTACTACGACTACCACTACTACTACGACTACGACGACTACTACTACCACTTCTACTACGACTACTACTACGACTACTACGACTACTACTACTACCACCACGACTACTACGACTACTACTACTACTACTACTACCACTACTACTACTACCACCATTACTACTACTACTACTACTACCACTACTACGACTACTACTACGACTACTACTACTACGACTACTACGACTACGACTACTACTACCACCACTACTTCTGCTGCTGCTGCTGCTACTACTACGACTACTACTACTATGACTACTACTACTTCTACTACTACTACTACTACGACTACTACGACTACTACGACTACTTCTACTACTACTACTACTACGACTACTACGACTACTACTACTGCGACTACTACTACTACTTCTACTAATACTACTACGACTACTACTACTACGGCTACTACTACTACGACTACGACTACTACGACTACTACTACTGCGACTACTACTACTACTTCTACTAATACTGCTACGACTACTACTACTACGGCTACTACTACTACGACTACGACTACTACGACTACTACTACTACTAATAATAATACCACAATTACCACTACGACTACTACGACTACGACTACTACTACTACTAATAATAATACCACAATTACCACTACTGCTGTTACGTACTCTAACTATCACTACTTCCACTACTACTACTGCTACCAGTACTACCACCACTGCTTTAGATTGATAGTGCAATAAATACTGTAATTCTGCTAAATACCAAACGGGCTTTGGTAAAGCTACCAGAAACGTAATTATATCAGAAGCAATCTGCGTGACCACTAATAAGGCATCCCCAGTTAGCTATGCCATGTGCCATATTTTCTTGATGGAAGTTAGTGTTAATAACAGTCAGTAATAGTGCTAGTGTATTATTACTGTTTTTTGCCAAAGTTATTTGTCAAATTTTGACATAAATCGTCTAATATTCACTAATTGTATTACGCTTTCACAACTGGCGATGCCGTCCATATTTCATTATAATCCATTACACAATTAAATCCTGAAATTGTTTTCCACATTCAGTGCACTTTTCCAGATCGGATGCAGCCGTGAACATACGAAAATCACCTAATTAATGAACCTAATCCCAATGAGTATTATAGGACTTAAATGTAAAATGGACACGACTGATTAATATCACTTATTCACGGTAGTGTGAAAAAATGTCATTTAGTATATACATTGACACGATTACAATATCTGATCTATTATTGGGATTAGAATGTATTGCTTTTTTCTAAACAATAACCTAATTCAGTCGAAAAGACTTCCTATCAGTATTCCCTCTCCATCTCTAATCCAAGTATTGAAAAATAACAGTAGCAACAGAAATACGGTAGTAGTAGAAGTAGTAGTAATAAATGTAATAATAGAAGTAGTAATAGTAGTAGTAGTAGTAGTAGTAGACGTAGTAGTAGTAGAAGTAGAAGTAGTATAGCATATGATTGATATGCTACTACTACTGTTACTACTAATTATAATAATAATGCTACTATACTACTACTACTACTACTACTACTACTACTACTACTACTACTTCTACTACTGCTACTACTACTACTACTACTACTACTACTACTACTACTACTACTACTACTACTTCTACTTCTGCAACTACAGTAACTGCTACTATAGTGATAATATAGCCGAAGTATTCGTAGCCATAATAGTGGTAGTTATACACATACATCTATATATTATTAGCATTAAAAGCGATAGGAAAATCCAACCGATCAATGTATCAATTAATTAATTGCTCAATCATTCAATCAATCGATCGATACAAATGCAACTAGAAAGAGTTTCAGCCGGTGTTTGACGTTTAAGTGAAGAAGTGATGGTAGTGTATAAAAAATAGTATAAACATTTTCATTTGCCCTGCAAACCTTGAAGAAAAAACAATCTCAAGAGTGTCACGCGAGTCACTCATGCTGTATGTCGGACAAGTCACAAACCAGAGTTTAGATAAAAAACTGTGAAAATAAGTGAAGCTGATTGCTTTATCTGATTTCATTAGGTAAGCTTTTCCAGTCAGTTTGATAAAACATTGATATTTTTTCAAATGTTTGTCATATTTTCCCAGAACGCCTATTTCATTATGAAAATACTCATAAAATATGTCACGCAAGTCACAGAATGGGTAATTTTTTAAATAGTCCTAAAAAATTGGAATTTTCACTCTCGTTCAAAAGGTATTTACAATTACATCGTATTTATTCATATTACATTATAATTTAAGTCTTTAAACGCTAATGACAGCTATAACAAGTGACCGTGTCACGCGAGTCACGCATTTGTGTCACGCGAGTCACATTTTCTTTGGGCCGTTTCTCACAACAATGGAAATTTGGCACAATGTAACTTACGCATGAATTGAGCTAGGGTATTCAGTTTCTAGTTCAGCAAAACTAACTCAAATCACACTTGTAGTTTCATAGGAAAATCAATTTGAATGAAGTACTCTCACAATTCCTCTTTTCTGTCCTGTCACGCGAGTCAAATCAAAGAAATTGTAATATTTAAAAAAAAGTATTGATTATTGAACAATCTTTTCAGAACTGAAACATGTATTGCCAATGCCTTGACTCAGAACATGTTAAATTTGGTTTGAATAAAGCCAGTTTGATAATAGTAAGACATTGAAACTTGAAATTTTGTTCAAATGTCACGCGAGTCACTATGGAATGGCTGTTATACATGTTTGTATAAAGACCTTAATATATGATAATAATATTTCACGTTTGCACATATGAAATATGATTTCCCTCAAGCCCGCGTGTGTTTTGATGCCTGATCCACATAATCCGGCTCCACCTGCCTCTATAGTTGGTAAAATTCACACAGTGCCCGTCATGCTTCTGTCTGTTAGGCCAACACGCAAAGGAATTATGTTAATAGTTCATTTCCAAAGCGATACAGTGAACAATAAACAGCCGATAAAAACCCTCGTATACATACTTCATCGTTAATGGAGAGGTATTGGGTGATACTTGGCCGTGATTTATACGTCTGATATAACTGTTAACTTTGATTACAACTATCATGATTTACGGGTTCATAATATGTAATGGCGGATGTTATATGAGGGGTTTGATTAAAGGGGGATTATTGGGGAGTAGGAATGGTTTCAGTTGATCATTATTTCTGAGATTTGAAGCATGCAAATCATTAATGGCGATTCCCGCCAAAAGCGGAAATTTGGGCTCGTTACGGACTTGAGATCAAAGGTCGGATGCAATGTATTTGGGATTATTTGATTTGGTTAAATTACACTAAATGGCACAATTTAGCTGCCCAGACCAATAAACTATTAATAGCATTCCGATGCTTCCTCATATTGTATCTAGAATTAAGGTTACTGTTTGAAATCGTAAAATAAATGTGCATTTTGTTGACCACTGAGTTAAATGAAGTTCATGGTAAAATGTATTGCCATGTGAAAAAATATTTATAAATCTCAACTTAACAAGTTAACGAACAAACAAAATGAAAAAAAAATAATTTATGTAGAATAAGATCGATTTTCTCTAAATTAAGGCACGTTTTAAGGGCCTGCTGTAAGGGGCAAAATAAAACATGACAAGTTGTTTTTACTGGTTATTTGACTTATACTGATATCTATCTCCCCCCCCCGTATATGCCGATTATTTAAGCATTACTCTCAATCTCAAAGTGACGACGACGAAGAGAAGAAGAAAGAAGAGAGAAAGAAGAAGAAGAAGAAGTAGAAGAAGAGAATAAGAAGAAGAGAAGCAAGAAGAAGAAGAAGAAGAAGATTAAGAAGAAGAAGAAGAGAAGAAGAGAGAAGAAGAGAAGGGCGCAGAGTATGGCCGTCGAAATTTTTTTTTTTTTTTTTAATTTATTAATATTAAAATTATATTTAAATAATTTTTATTTTTTATTTTATTTAATACAAAATGATATTTTGAGCAAACAAGTACCGATATGCTGCAAGAAAACTTGGGGATGTGATCTCAAATTTCAGCCAAGGTCTAAGAACATTTATCAGAGCTAAGCGTATGGACATGAGCATGTCCAGAGGATTAGGTTGCATCGTAAGCAGATTGAGGTAGATTTACATCAGAGGGCACTTGAGTTTAAAAGGGTAACATACTTTTGATTGATTGATTGATTGATTGATTGATTGATTGATTCATTCATTCATTCATTCATTCATTCAATGATTCATTCATTATTAGATTGATTGATACATTGATTGATCGATGGATTAATTGATTGATTAATTATTGTATTCCCTCCAGAATCCCTCCTCACTTGAATAATCTCATTCCGAGAGAAACTACATGTAATCTACATCATCAACTTATAGAGTTTCAACTTGTAATAATATAAATAAATGTTTTCTTAAATCAAATTAATGAGTGGAAAAGGGCAAAGGTTTTCTTTCCGTTGTTACTTGTCCTCTCCTCTTTCTTCCTCTCATCTTTCGTCTTCTTCTTCTTCTTCTTGTTTTCCCCTTCCTTTGTTTCTCATCTTTCCAGTCAACATTATTATTTTTTTGTTCTTGCTCTCCATTCACTTTCCAACATCCCCCGTCTTCTTTTCTTCCCCTTTTCTTTTCTTTCATATAAAATTGGTATACCTCAAAACGCAGCACATTCAAGTCAGAAACATTACCTATTATTTTGCATGCTAATGAAAGTTGTATTAATACACCTGCAAATGAAGTCCATATCATATACAACATTGTCTGATACTGAATAATAGTGTGGACTTGAATGATATACTGTATCTAAAAGCGTGATAACATTTTCGATACATTATTGTCGTCTATCTTTTTAATAGATATTGTCAAGCTATTATTGGATCATAATATCCAGCTAGGGGATAGCTTACTGCGAGCCGTCGACTCACAATTCACGCAGGCAGTGAGGTCAATATGTGACCACATCAAGAAACGAAACCTACCGGTAAGCCCAAACTGATCATCATTAGGGACGTCGACCCAATTTTTTTTTTTGGGGGGGGGGGGAGATGGGGTGCAAATTTGAGAAAATATCAAAAATTTACAATTATGTGTGCTTAGTAGTATTTTCATCATCATCATCATCATCATTATTATTATTATTATTATTATTATTATTATTGTTATTATTATTATTATGATGATCATCATCATCATCATAATAATAATAATAATAATAATAATAATAATAATGATGATGATGATGATGATAATAATAATAATATTTATCATTTGTAAAGCGCTACATACATATAGTTTCGAAGCGCTGTAGAAGAAAGTTACAAAGAAATAAGAAATAAAGTACATAAAATTGGAAAATTGGAACAAAATACAATACAGTTTACATGAATTGTAAATCATAATTACATTTAAATCTAATCAAAATTAATGTAAATCAAAATTAAATCATATAAGTTTGATAGTTTTGTGGTGCATTGCACTGTTTAAACTTAACCTTTCAATACAGTTTATGAGTTCTTCAAGTTTTAACAATTATTGGGAGGGGGGGCAAATCGTTATACCCCTTTCATTTTTGAAAATGAAATTAATTTGAAATAATTAATTTAATGTATATTTCTCCATTAGTTTATGAGGGTAAAAGGTTAACTATGTGATACATATAAATTAAACATTTAAATCAAGGCTGTTCCTGAATACTCCTGTACACAGTTTGCATAATGTTACGTCATTTTCTTGCTGGGGTGATGAAGTCTCTTGGTATTACATACAGTCGTCATGGTGTGATGTTTAAATGTACATGTTTTATGCATATCGTCTTATGTACTTGCATAACCTTCATTATTTCTGCATTGCTCTATTTATCTACTTGTGCTCTATTTTCCCCATTTCAACATCCATCTTTTATGCTGTTCCTTAGATAAGACGATTTTAATTATATAATTTTGGAACCTATACATTGCAAACTGTGCCTTTTAATAGGTTCCTCACATTAATTTCACGATTTTTAAATGGCTTTGTATGTAAAAAATATGACGTTGTATGTTGTATTATGTTCGATAAAATTGTATTGTCATATATCTTTTTCATTATTAAAATGTGAAACAATCAAATCAATCAAATCATATCAAATCAAAATTGCTTGCGTGAAACACGAAGTTCGGTTACTAATGTCACCTTTGAAAACTGCATAACAATTGCAATCGAAAGTTTGCGGTACTTTGCAATTACATACAACATAATGATACGACTAACAATATTCAAACAAGGTGAATAATGATACTATTTCTCCTCGTATGCCGAATATGCGGTAACTTGAATAAGTTCTTCATTTTTTTTGTCTCATGTATACAGGAAGCACTAAACTGCAAGGCACTGAACGGCGATTTTCACCCGGACGTGTCCCCGTTAGTATTGGCGGCTCAGCACAATCATTTCGAAAACATCAAAATCCTGCTGGAATCCGGCGCTCGGATCAAGGATCCCAAGGAATACAGCGACCAGGGGGAGGTCCACACCCTGGAGAACTCCGTCGGAATGTTAAATCTCTATAAGGCCCTAGCCAGCCAGTCCTACATCTCCCTGACGTCATCGGATCCATTTAATACCACATTCGAACTTTGCGCCAAGTTGAGAAAACTGATGCGAACCAAGTACGAGTTCTGTGATCAGTTCCAGGAACTCGCGGACCAGTGCGAGCAGTTCGCGGCCGATTTACTCGATCAGGTTGGATTTGATTGTTCGTTTCAAAAAGTGTTACGTTTAGCATTTCAATAACATTGCATGAATAGTATATAACAAAATTACAATGTTATTGATGGCACCAAATAATAATTGAAATGACACAAAGTACACAAAATAGCATTAGGCCTATATACATTACGTAAAGAAAAAAAGGTTAAGATTATCATAGCTAATATGTATACGACCAGGGTATACGATAGTACACTTAAAATGCTGAAGAACGCCGCCATCAGCTTGGCTTGAAAGGACAGACGACCAGAATACAATATTATGTGTAATTCAATTTGTAGAACTTAGAGAATGTAAATGAGTGGTAAATCATATACACAACGAACAATGTACGAAAATAGGGCAGAGAGAAGATGTGACTGACACGTGGTGCATGTTTGTGCTTGTGCAAGTGCAGGCGCGCAAAGTGGTTGATGACCGATGGAACTATCATAATTATCAAATCAGCCAGCTGTGGAAAGAAAGATTTGGGTAATCAAGATGTTTTTATCGCTATTGTTACGAATATTTCAAGACACTATCCAACACTGTGAGGGTTCAAGTTAAAAAAAATGCAAACTGAAATATCGGAGCTACATAATAGTGCTTGAATGGACAAATAATAATGCAAAACTTTGAAAAGTTATGCTGCCACTGGCAAGGTATACATGGATGAACATCACGTCTGACTTGTGGAGGACGAAAGTAGTTATGATCTATAACACAGTAGTACGAGAGGAAATGAACAAGGCCAAACTGGGTACTCATAGATTTTTCACTTGTTTAAGGTACTAAAAGATCATTTTGAAGTACAATTTTTTTTCGGACATTCAATTTACCTGATCAAAGACACTTAGAGCCTGGAGGGTTATGTATATAAGCTCAGATTTTTTTTTTTAACTGTGGTCGTTGTTAAATTTTGCCTTTAAGAATTTCAATTAAGATCCAGAATTAAAAATTAAATCTAAGTAACCAAATTGAACAAAATGTTACCCCCGTAGGTATGACACATTCTATCGGAACATTCATTAAAAATAAACAAGCGGAAATTTGTTCTGCCCAAAGCGCATTAAAATGATTGATTCGGGTACTGCATTAAATGGGATTGGCAGCATACAGATGATGTATGCACAATATTTCTTGTCGAAGCTAGTTTCGAAGCTAGTTTCAATACTTCTTGTTATCTGATTTAAAAAAAAATAAAGTATATGTATTATATATGGAGTGTATGGATCACATGATTTCTTTAAAGGTATTAAATGTAAATAGCATAATTGAAAGTAGACCAAATTGGTATAGATTAAAATGAACCTGGAATCAAGTACAATTTCTAGGGTTTTCGCTGTGAACATTTTGCGATCAAAATTTCCTTTCTGTTGTACAATTATACAATGTTGTGACAGTCTATCTTGGAAAACCTTCCATGTAAGTTTTCCATGGTTATACTTTGATTTAAAACTAGCATAAGCATGCTCCTCCTTCCTCCTCGAGAAAACAAATTTTACACAAATCATTCCACCCTGGACGTTTTCTCCAGTCAGTGTAAAAGTTGTATGTTTCAATTATTTTTTTTAACCATCTAGTCAGTTTATGACGGCTCTTAAACTCGTCATGTCCCTTTCTGAGCGAGCCTAAGGACGGCTGCCTTTGATTAAATTGGTGTTAACACAACCCCCTCCAACGCCTTCTTCTTTACAAATACGAAATTAATATCCATGTCATAGCTTATAAAAATAATGAATGCCTGCATGTCGCAACTTACATCAACCGTACCTCCGTTAAAACGATGACACCTTATATTTTTGTCCTAGGTACGAGATTCAGCCGAACAGGCCTATATATTAAACCACGACTCGTATGGATGGAGCAACCCCAGCGAAGACCTGTCAAAAGCACAGCCCAACCGAGTGAAGGCAGCAATACACTTCGAGCAAAGAAAAGTAAGTTTACCGACAATAACGGTTTCTTTCCTCTCTTAATTAGGCACACTGTCAAAACTCCATTTAAACGGAGAAAGCGTCACTTGTCCGGTAAAAGGGCCCTAAAAATTGTTCCTTTGGGCCTTTACAGTACATATTCTTTACCTTATTTAATATTGGCACTTAACAAACTGACAGACGGTTATATTTTATAAAAATATCACACTACTTTGATTTCATGTGAAAAGAGCCAATGGTTTTTAAGATAGAGGCAAGTGAACGCCTGTCTGCCGGAAACATTTGCTAGGGCCTTTCTGCCGGACAAGCGACGAAAGTATTTTATTCCTGAATAAGACCTGTCCACCGACAAGATAACCTTTATCCATACATGCTTATCTCTCCATAAGTTAAAGATATACGCAATTGTTTGAAGCATTCCCTCGAGGCTCGCGGTAACATTTTTTTTTTTTACGATGCGGTACGTAATGGTGTGTAGCCCTGCTAGGGGGAGGGAGGAGATTTGAGGTTATTGACCTTTACAACCAATTTTACATGGCAACGGCTCATCTGCTGCAGATTCAAACACCTCATACCTTTACCTCTCCATTGGTATCAAACTTGTCCAGGGTGCAGGGACGAAGAAAAACATTTGCGCCTGCCCCCCCCCCCAAAAAAAAACCCCAGCCAATCAGCATCCGATAAGCAGGGGGGGGGGTGGTGGTGTGACGCAACGACGCCAAGAAACCTGAAAAAAAAACTGCCTGTTAATTTTTCCCACCCAAACAGCATCCGACAAACTTTTACAATTTGCCGACTGGCAAAATTAGAATGACAACTGGGTGCGTGAATTTGACGACTACGAGCATGAATGGGGGGGGGGGGTGACGCCCCTGAAATTTTCCTCAAAGCATCTAGCAATGCCACCGAAACCCAAATCTGGAGGATTGATATCCAGACCGTATAGTTCTTGAAAACTTGTTTCCATTATTTTATGGTCTACCAAAATACAGTTCGTGGCACATCCCCACTGTCAACAGCGGCTGATCGAGCGGTGGTACCACGGGCTGCCGGGGTGGCGAGACCAAAGCGCCGTCAAGTCCGGGTTCCTTGTGTTCCTCATGGGGCTCGGTTTCCCGCTCTTATCCATCGCCTACATCATCTACCCTCGCGGTCGTCTCAGTCACTTCCTGGCCATTCCCTACGTCAAGTTCGTCTGCCATACGTCGTCCATGGTGTGGTTCCTCCTCCTCTTACTCTATCAGACGATGGCGGAGAATAAGGTGGGGTCCAGCGGCGAGACGATGATGGAGGGTAACGGGACGATGACGGCGAGGAGTACAGTTGACTCGAGGTCAGACCCGCCCACGATAACGATGCTTCTCATTGTCGCCTGGGTAGCAGGTAAGTCGTGATTGCTTTATTAACTCTTTAAACGCTGAATTTATTGTGAGGGGATTATTTTCTTATTTTCTTTGAATTTTGCTTTACTTATTGCGGCATAGAACATGTTTATATATATTTTAGATATACTAGCTATATTTTAGTGTCTACTATACAAAGGTGACAAATGATAATAATTACTACGATTGCCCAATTTTATTGTACGATTGTGCACAGATGCAACATAAGCACGCAAAGTGTTAAAGGCAGAGTGTCTCATTTGCATAACTACGAATTAACGTTGTGTAAATACACAGGTATATGGAAGAAAATATCTAAGAACCTTTAGCAAAGTATAGGAGCTAGAAACTCTGTTTTAGTGGAAGTATAGTTAGCATTATTAAAATAGAACGCACACTAAGCTGACAGTTAGTTTGGGAGGCATTTTTGAAATTCTAGGTAATAACTGATCTTCAGATTCACAGACATGTCTTTCATTAATAGCCTAAGTGCTGCGGGAGAGATGCAAATGAGACTCTCTGCCTTTAACTCTTTGCATGCTGCACTAATATATGGCAATACTATAGACGTAGGCTAAATTGTGATTTCTTTTTTAAAACAAACACCTTTTGTGCAGTAATCATTAACATTTATTCCACACGCACTACACAATCAGTATTGCTGTTTCCCAAACCCTTCCAAGCCAAGGTTTAAAAGATAATTGATTACATTTATGTAATTACTGTAGAATTGTGACAAAAGTCTATGATGGCAGACAAGGTTTACACAGCCGTATGCCATCTAATCACATCATTACTTCCCTAGACACTCAAATAGTATTTTGCAAATGTGCAAATGGAAAATAAACAGTCAGTTACGAGTTTTAAATTTCGAGATTTTTGCGTAAGTCCTGACTTGACTTTGAATACCCGATTTGAGTGGTATTCTCAAAAGTCTTAATTTTGTACACTACACTTAATTTGGCTCTTAAGTCCAAGACTCTTTTAAGAGTCTTTAAGACAAATATCAGGAATTAAAGAAGTCCTTAGTTTGGGATAAAACTACTCTAGAATCACTTACACTGTTCAAGCAATGTTCAAGAATTCTGCTGTCTAGATTTCTTGGTCAAATGTTCCTTACCTTTTGAACAGTCACCATCAGCACTCACTGTGACAGATAATTTGTTGTGTACCTTTGTAGGGATCAATTATTATCAGGGCACGAGATTAATTCGATACTGGTAAATGGATGCTTATTCCTCTCAAAGTAAACAAATTTCAGACAATTCCTTCCAGCCAGGAAATGCACTCCATGCAGCTAGTGTATGCATTGGTATATGTTTTAACTTCTCACAATTATGTCAATGCACTTTAAATGAGATACGAGTCTTCAATACCACCGTTTTAACTGACAGTTTAATTTCCATTTTCTCATAAGATGTGAGATGTTCGAAAGTATCATTAATTCTCTGTTGTGTTGTTTGAGAACATTAAACAGTGAATATAATACTTTGACGTGAAGAAAATAATTATCCATGGTATTGCCAAACTATTCGTTGTTTTCCGTTAATTTGCTACATGCACAGAACTCACATCTCAATGCACAATTTTAAAGCCTATGAATGCCTTGTCAAACTCATAAATCTATATCGTTTTTCAAACATTTATGAATGTTTTTAGAAGCAAGCATAAACATCATCTATAGATAAGTGTTGTAAAAAGGGAAGAAATAAATATTTAGCTAAGTATCATAAAATTCCGTCAATCCTTTCCAGGCAAGGTTTACAGAAGTTTGATTGAAGGTATTTTGATTAATTTCGCCTTTCATCATGAGTCGTACATTATTTCGTGGAAGAGGAAAATCTAGGACGAGTTCACACTCGCGTATTTGTACAGCATAGTAATATTGGAAACAACGCCATTTACTCTGAATCATACCGGAATACACTGGAATGTAATGTTCCAAAGCACTGCGTGCCTTGTATAGAAGATTTCCACGAGTTATGACATCGATTAAGCGAAGACTGAAGTTCGCTTCGATCGATTTGTAAGTCCATAATAATCTCACAAAGTACATCAGATACGAAATATAGTTCGGCGCAGCTGGACAAATCTTCGGTTGTCGAGAATCGCGCGGGCGCTGTGCCAAAGCTGTCGCGAGGATCTTCTGCGAGAAGTGGTGCTTGTCGACGGGTCGATTACGACTGTCGATGTGGGGTGGGTGGGGTGAGGTGGGGTTGATGAACAAACAATCAAATGTCCCATTTTCCAGTTATCGTCAGACCGGTATGGAATTTAGATTATCAAAATACCCGAAACTGGAATTATAATGTCCATCTTTGCATATGTATTATCTTTTAATTCAATCAGTGAACATCCTAGCAGTTCCATACTACAATGTACCCCTCCTTCAACGTGCAAGAACCCAATAATCAGATCATTACCGTCTATACTCCAGTACAGACGGTTGTCACTAATCGCTTGGATGATGCACAGCAGCGCTGGCTACTTAGCGTTTTGGTTGATACCTGAAGAGGCGAGGAGCAGCGAAAAGATCCGTGGATACCCTTGTTGTGACGTCAGCTATCGGGTTGATTGTCTCCCCGAGTCCCTCATGTCAATTACAAGTTGACTAGCCACTTGGGGTTTCGTGGTAACATTCAGACAAAATGGATTACTTGCCCTGGTGGACAAGACTGACCTATAGCAGTCGCGCTCTTGTTTTTGTGAGGATTTACCGTTGTACCAATCGGTGTCACAAATCATAATTAAATGTCTGAGATGCAACATCTGACATTGATGTTTCCGTAATCGGACACACATAATTATAGTTGGATATTATTTGGAGAGCATTTCGTAATGAAATGAATTATTATACACCACTTTCACACATACACGCCCACACGCAGAGAAACACGTACACACCACAAACACATTTAATTTGATTTTCAATCTAGGAGTATTATAGGCTAAAGCAAGTCGAGATTCATCAATTGTGATGTAACATAAAAGTATAATCATATACTTTACAGTAATATTATCTTCCTCATCTTAAATACATTGATCTCCTGTATAATCCACATATAGACCCTATCAAATGTTCTAATTTTTATTTGAAAAAGAGATCAATTAACAAGAATATTCGTTAGCTCCCTGTATAGCAGTGATACTGTGATTAACCAAGGGCTTGCCAATTTCAATATATACATTGAGAATAGTGATTAAAACATAGGAAAAGGTCACACAATCATGTAATTTAGATTTTGAAGGTTATTTGGATACAAAGCATTGCAACATCGTGTTTCTTTAACATTGTTTTTGTTATCATTTTGTATTTTGTTTAGACGATCAAAATTCATGAATTATGATTGACGTGTTATATCAAGTGGGTGAAGTGAACTCTCGTACTGACTTTAACCCAAATCGTTTTGGCACTGCATGGTTTCATGTTAATGTCTCGTAAATGATTTGTCCACACTCGCTTCCCATATCCGATCGACGGCATCAAGATACATCATTTTCCGTATCATTTCACCTGTTTGACTAAACCATTCTGATGAACTTCGCTGCATCTATTAAATCACATGCACCGATTGATCACAGCTCGGCAGTCACAGCGCTTGTTTGACTGTCATGAGCGGTGTATTTCACCCTCCCGTAGAGGATAACACGCCCAATCAATTAGGGCTCTCTGCGGCTTTTATTAAAACCTTATTTAATCTTTTATTCGGGGGAAATAGCTCTTGTTCAAGTTTCAATTATTCTGCTCCTGCTGAACAACTTACGTCAATACACCACCAAGCAGGTAATCTAGGAATCTGTAATGATGTAAAGGAAAGCTTCCGTGTTCTCGGTGTAATTTTCTCGGGATAAGGATTTGAATCCAAACAAAGAGGGTTCCTATTGACTTGGAAGTACGTCAGAGAAATACAAGAATAACAAATATAAACGGCCCAGAATGTAGCCAGACAATTATGCTTTTGCGTTGGACAATAGTTGAACGAAAATAGATCTGTTGGTCAACCCTGGGAGTAAAACCAAGGAGTAGTCGGAAAAAGAAGAGTACACGTTGGAACAGTATTAGTAGGAAACGGATGTATAGGATAAAGAAGATTAAGAAGATGGGTAGGAGTAGGAGATGTAGTAAAAGTAGTGGTAGCTAAAGGGCAGTGACATGATTAGGAAAAATTAAAACTGCTTTTAGAACCAAACTGGTTGAAAGACATACCAAAGATACACCAGCTGGGGTGGCTCTCCTGGCTGGAATGATTGTCTTGAGTTTGCTTACTTAGGGAGAATCATATCAGCAGTTTAATTCTCTCGAGGCTCGAAACATTAAGTCCCATAGAAAGCTACATAACAGAATTGTCTGTGACAAGGCATACAGATGGAAGTATTTTAAAATGAGTCAACTTTTGACTACAAAATTTTCACAGTAGAATCCTTGCATATTTTACTTGATTCTAGAATAGTTTTACCC
>JZLH01S0210013.1:3378-13646 GCA_001188425.1 Eucidaris tribuloides
CGAGACACCTCTAGTCCCCCAGCGTCGACTCTCTTTAATTAGATTTTTGTCGGCCGTACTATACCCGGTGCCGCAAATGTACCCAAGCCCCAATGAATTAGCGTGAAACCCCGAGAATTTGTCTGCTAACGAAGAGAGTCCCCAAGCAAATTGCCTCACGGCCGGATAACGCCTTCCCTAAAGATTTTGTGAGGGAAGAGAATTACACCCAACACTGGTAAGCAAGTAATTCTGCCTGTTAGCAAAAACTTTTGTTTGCAGGCATTTGCTTATCTCTGTGGACTTGGATTTCACGGTAGGCAAAAGATTATGCAAACATATATAAGCAATTGTGTTAGCTTTATTTTTCTTGACAACCATTGCTGGTGCTTGAAGCAATTCCTTATAAGCATTTGCTACTTTTTATGCATACAGCCAATGGGCCGTATGCATAAAAACGTATGCATAAAAAGAACCTTTTCCTTGTTCTGACAAGAATTTGCTTCGTTTTTTTCAAGCTCCTCAATAAGAGCTCTGGCGCTTTTGCCTAATTACGACATTCGAGTTTAAAACATGTTCATGCTCGTATTTACACCAATTAAACCAAAGCTGCACAAGAGGAGAATAAATCAAGAAATAATTGCTACTGGTTCTGTATATCAAGAAAAATTGGTGTAAAATATTCCAGGAAGGGGGTAAAAGATTTAACTCAATCCTGGAGGTATGGGGCGGGGCGTCTTTCAAAATGTATCTATGTGCGTTGACCGCGAGTTGTGAAGATAGGAGGCTTCTTCCCACACATATTCAACTCCTGCGGATCTTGCCTTTGTTGATGTTCGTACCGTGACGTTGCTATTGTATGGTTGTGGAGACCTTTAGGAATTGCTTACGAAGCAAACGATTTGAACACAAGCAAAATGTTATGCATACGAAAAGTAGCAATCGCTTGAAATCCATCTTTGGCTTGAAGGATGATTACCAAGTGGTTTGATGTATAGTACGATCCATTACTTTTATGGGAGCACAAAGGCGGGTTTCGTATAATGTATTAAAATATTTCGCATGAGAGAGGAAGTATTTCCTGTCATGGGAGTTACAAAAGATAACTTCACTAATGTATACAAATTTATGGATGTTTCTTTCCGTGGCCATCGAGCAACGATTCCACTGATTATTTCTGGAGTACATTTATTTATTTATTTATTTATTTATTGAAATATATTATTCAGGAAACACAAGATCAGTATAACACTGTTTCGCATCATGGTCCTGAAGAAAACTAAGAAAAAAAAATACATCACATATCGAAAATTAAAAATTACGAGCAGCTGCATATGACATTGGTCAAGAAAAATGACTCTGGGCAACCAATATTTACTCAATTTAGGGAACAACTGCAGAATACCCCGCCACACACCAGTCTGTTATTTTGTCGGCCAACGGCCAATGGAGTTGCAACGCCGATAGCGATAAAGTTTAACTTAGAGTCAAATCGGCATCGAACCAACAACAAACCGCGAACGGATTATCGGAGTATTCGTTTCTGGTCTGGGCGCGGCGTACCCTAACCCTAACCCTAACCCAAACCCAAACCCTAACCCTAACCCTAAACCCTAAACCCTAAACCCTAACCCTAACCCTAACCCTAGCCCTATAACCCTAACCCTAACCCTAAACACCCTAACCCTATAGCCCTAAACACAACGAACCAACGTAGATCTACTTGGCGTAGGGAATTTGACCAACGAACCAACGCAGTTGGCGTAGGGAATTTGACCAACGAACCAATGCAGTTGGCGTAAAGAATTTGACCAACGGACCAACGCAGTTAGCCCACCCACGATGTGTGACGGAATAAAGCAAAATATGAATAATTGCCGATAAAATAGTGCCCAACCAACTGACCAACGAAGTCAAATATGCAAATTAGATTGACGCGCCAACCAGATATCAAACGAAGACAAATAATGTTTGATCTTCAGACTGTCGTCTTCGAATGTCGGTCTCCGTTGGCCGTTGGTTGACCAACTTATGGTAGCGTGAATGTGCGGGGTATTCTGCAGTTAAGCCCAATTTATTTAATAATTATTTACAAGTTTTAAAAAAGGGCGTATCTGTATCTGCTTTTAATTAAGGGCAAACATTTACACACACGATCACAAACCACCAAGGTACAAATCCTCTACGCACACAACTTATTAGAAATACTACTCCCCCCCCCCAACACACACAAATCCATCATACACTGCCAACAAACAGACCACGGTAATGTCAGACATAATATACAGATAAGACTGGACACCAGCATGCGAACACAACACATTCACACACCTCTCATTTCCTTAATGCATAAACACAGCAGGTATACATACATAAATGGGAGACAAGCTTGACACGTCGCCAACGCACACGCTCGATGCAAATAATTGCACTCAACAATGAACACAATTACTATTTAAGCAGAGACAAAAAGAAAATGCAGCTGAGGTACAATATCGATCAACAAAAAGTTAAAAAGTTCTTTACACCATTTAAAAGATAGCAGATGTTGAATTTAGTAGCGGTTATGAATGGCAAAGTGTTCCGATAGTTTACCTCCCGCTATACAAGCTATGTTGAGAACATTCTAAATTAGGTTTTATTGCAAGATTACATTTTTAAAGAATCAGCACCGATCTGGCTGCTAATTCCATGTCTATCAGAGTTCCATTCATATTATTGCACATTCCTGGTGGGAGCTAATCCATGATACTTTATGCTCCAGCATTGCTAAAAAATAATCTCTTCTTTGATGAAACGATTGCCATTTTAACGACTTAATTATGTCCAATCCATTGGTATTTTCATAATCAAAATTATTTGCTACTATTCGTGCAGCCCTTTTTTGCAAACGTATACGAATATGTTGATTTTTGGATGAACAATTTCCCCATACAGAACATGAATAATCGAAGTTAGGTTGAATAATTGTTAAAATCAAGATAAGGGCTCATTTTCGTAGAGCAAATGTTTTTTTTGGCAAGCGACTTGGCAAGATTTTGAACATGAAAATTCCAATTCAACTTTCTATTAATCACTACTCCAAGATATCGAATGTTATTCACCTGTCCAATTTTTTGATTACCTATAAATATATTCATATGAAATGAAGAACTTGGACTTATAGCAATGTAACTTTGGTCTTCTTGATATAATGGTTGGAATTCAATTTCCATATACTTTTTTTGTTATATGGGTACAAAGCTATTAACC
Organism: Eucidaris tribuloides; assembly: GCA_001188425.1. Taxonomy (NCBI): domain Eukaryota; kingdom Metazoa; phylum Echinodermata; class Echinoidea; order Cidaroida; family Cidaridae; genus Eucidaris; species Eucidaris tribuloides. The sequence goes on from JZLH01S0210013.1 coordinate 6,610, forward strand.
TCGTGTCAAACTATCTGGTTGTCTAAGACAATCTTATTTTTCAAAATGTTTATGCATGAAATTTGATTCTTGTTAGGTTTTTTTTTAGGTGAGGCGATCTATTTCAGGATGAATACTTTCAAACAGAATGAATACCAATACTCATACATGCACACACACTAATGCACATACACACACTTATACACACACACACACACACACACACACACACATACACACACACACCATCACACAACAACCACCACACACACACACACACACACACACACACACACACACACATACACAAATACAGAGAGACAGATGAACGGAGATCGTTTCATAGTCCTCTCGCGAATTCCGTTCAGCGGGAATAAAAACGGGGCAAATGCTGATAAAAATAAACTTTTATGCGAGCGTTTGTATGCATTTACTTGATCGTGTAGTAATTCCTTACAGGCAACAAGCAATCGCTTCGGCCTATAAGCAAGAACTTTTGCTTGCAAGCAATTCCTTATTTTTACGCATATGGATTCAAGCAAAAGGCTAGAAAAAGCAATTGCTACTTTTTATGCATAGGGCCCATTGTCAAATGATCATCTGCATTCACAAATTACACTTAAAACTCTGTTATGTTATCTTTAGAAAGTGCGTGTTGTTAAACTTTCATTTTCACAATTCACCCACACCAATTGTGCTCATTGAAGTGAGATGCGTCAAAATTTTATCAAAATGGAATCGGATGATGCCCGTGAGGATAATTATGTTTGTAACTTGCAGCAAAAAGATTTAATCAAAGGTGATACAGGGCAAAATACATTCTTCTGACCTTTGTGCTGAGTGAAGCATGGCATAGCAAATTATATGTCATAAGATCATGTATGGGCATGTGTCAGTCACACATGAAATTGAATACCATTATCCAGCCGTTTTTCTGTGCTTAAAACCCATTCCCCCCCCCAAAAAAATACATGTATAGTAATTATTTTTGCTTTTAATCCGTTTTTACTCAACCGTGACATAATGGATATATAACTTTAAAAAGTTGTTCACTTGTTTGCTAAGAAATTTCATTGAAAGAAGCATTCAAAGGGTGTTAAAATGACTGATTTTCCTCATTTTTGATGTGTGCTCAGTCAACCGTGAAATAGTGCACACAGTCATACACTTCATCGGATAGCATCCAAAAAGCACTTTGCATGCCCTGATGTGGCAGAAATCTTGCATCTGTCTATGCACTGTCAAATCAAAGTCATGAAATTAGGCCTGTGAACTCTAAAAACTGTGCTCTGTGAAGTGTGAAAATGTGTCTACCCACTAAATTTCTCACAAAAGGTAGCGAACAAGTACAGTAACATGTGTGCCTGATTCCAGTTTGTAAAAGTTTCTTGCTTAGAAATTACAAAAAACTTGTTTTAGGGGGAACTTACTTTTTGTGTAGTGTTTAATTTAGGGTTAGGGTTAGGGTTGTAATGCGATGTACAAATGGCATCAGACTATTTCAAAACTCTTGTGATGTTGCTATATTATTGGTGGATGTTTGCGATTTTTCTTTTCTCTTTAGTTCAAGCTCTGCTTGATACTGTACAAACTGTAAAAAATATTTTTGTGGGATGGGCAAGCACATGCATTCACAAATACCGAACTCAATTCACACAAACCAAAACTCACACCAAAATTCTAAAGGTACAAACAAGACAACTACTCTCATTATAATCATTTTCCAGTACAGATTTAATGAAGTTTCAGTCACGATTCACAAACAGCTGAAGCACAGCTATAATGAAAACAGGGAAGTGTGAGAGAGCCTCGATGCTGAAAACATGGTTACAAGACAAATAAAATTCAACTGATGGGCAGTCAGTCAATGTATATGTCTCCACCGTTCCGAGTTAATTAGGCTGCCATCCAAATCTATACTATGGTGCTTCATAAATTATTTTTTTTTGTAGTTACCTACAAAATTGCCTGCATTAGAAACAAAAATGACCTGTTTTATTAGTGAACAATTTGTTTGTTTGGTGATATACAGTACACTCCATCCTTGTTTCATGAAATCCATCTTTCTGTTGAGATATAAGTGCATTGCTGAAATAATACACAAAGTGGGCTGTGACCTTTGACCCTTGAACATTTGACCAAGATTTGAACAATCCCTCTGTCTATGATGATACTTAAGGCAAGTTACATGACAATTCTTAAAACATTGCAGGAAATAATTTCATACACAGAACAGTCGAATGCCTATCACATATAGGGATTGTAGATCTGGAAGCTGCTGCTGATAATGACATCAGTGGAGGAGTTCAAAGCTGGAAAGGGGAGATTGGTGATGAGGGAATGTGACAACCCAACGATAGTGGGAGCTAGGCCACCGATCTGCACAAGGAGAAAGTGGAAGGCAGAGGAGGCCACAGACGAAGCAGTAGCAATGCTTAAGTGGGAGGAGATGCATGGAGCTGTTCAGGTGGGTAGGAGCAAAGTCGGGCTTTTTTCAGGCATAAGATAGTAGAGCAAGCAAGGCAGCAAGAGTAAAGGGATGGTAGAGGCAGTTAAGGGGAAGGAGGAGGAATTTTGGTAGGTGAAGGCTGCACAGCAAGGTCAAACACAGTAGAATGGCAGGCATTAGAGATTGGTTTCTGATGGGATCGATGACCTGATGTGTGGCCAGAAAGACTGAGGTGTTGATGTTGGTTGGTGAGGTTGTTGTTGCTATCAGGGCTTTCATGGATGATCTTATGATCACGTCAGGTAATGAGACCTAGGTAGAGGAGAGACTTCCTTGATTGGAGAAGATTAAATCTTGCTCACATGGCAGTTACAGGTAGTGATTGCGATCTGGATGGGATTGGAATTCTCAACAAGAGAAGGCATGCCACCATTCAGCGCTTAATACTGGATGATCATGGGCTAACACAAGCAGTTAAAGAGACAAGAGGAGAAAATGTAACTGATCTGTTCCTAGTTAGCAACCTAATGTTGATCAGTGATGTATCTGTTGTACCCAGCATTTCAGTTGACTGTCCACTGCTCACTCTTGCTAGATGCCCGATCTGGCAGAAGCAATGAAATTGAAAAGGAAACTCAGTATCTACAGCAAAGCTGACTGGAAGTGGTTTACTGACTTCATGAAAAGTGTCTGTGAGGAAATTGTAGACAAGCTTGATCTGTGCTCTGTGAATGAAGCCTGTGTTATATTTAAGAGTGGAACTGAGAAGGGAATGGCGGAAATCGTACTACAGAAACTGACATCAATGAAGGATGACTTACCACGGATTATGAAAGTCAGATAAAGAAGAGATGCTCACTTGAGGTCTCGCAAACTCTCTGTGGTACAATTAGGAAAGACATCAAACATATATATCATAGTTTTGGCCCTTGGAGCCTGATATCTAGGCACCAATGGAGCCACATGAACCAGTTAGAAATCTTTGCATCTCCTTGCCATATAGCTGATTTTGCCAAGTTCTAACATCCATTTTTATTTTAAAACTAGAAAAGTTTGACTGCACGCAGTCGGTGGGTATGCCTCAGCCCTGTGCGCCCACTATGTAGGAGCTAACAACCTGATTATATCAACAGTTAGCACTCCTAACTGAAGCTATAGGTTTGACACAAAGTTCATTGACCTTTGACCCTTGACCCTGAACGTTGATTCCTGTGACTCTACCAAAATATTTGTCTTTTGGTTTTGAACCTAACTGCCAAATTACATCAACAGTGAGTACTCTTTACTGAACTTATAGGCAGAAAATAGCATTTTGGGACAAAGTTCATTGACCTTTGACCCCGTGACTCTACCAAATATTTGTCTTTTGGTTTTGAACCTAACTGCCAAATTCACATCAACAGTGAGCACTCTTTACTGAACTTATAGGCAGAAAATGGAATTTTAGGACAAAGTTCATTGACCTTTGACCCTTGACCTTGATCTTTGACTTCCTGTGAATCTACCAAAATATTTGTCTTTTGGTTTTGAACCTAACTGCCAAATTACATCAACAGTGAGTACTCTTTACTGAACTTATAGGCAGAAAATAGCATTTTGGGACAAAGTTCATTGACCTTTGACCCTTGACCTTGACCTTTGACCCCGTGACTCTACCAAAATATTTGTCTTTTGGTTTTGAACCTAACCCAAATTACATCAACAGTGAGCACTCTTTACTGAACTTATAGGCAGAAATGTCATTTTAGGACAAAGTTCATTGACCTTTGACCTTTGACCCTTGACAGATTTGTCCCAAAATCTAATCAATACATCCTTGCCTAGTGGTCTACCCTTGGTCCAAGTATCATCAAAATCCCTCCAGTGGTATCTTGTTCACAAGAAAGTGTGGACGCACGGACGTACGGACCCACGGACGTACGGACGCAACGACGTACAGACGTACGGACGTACGGACGGACAACCCAAAAACATAATGCCTCCGGCTCCCTTACGGGGCGGAGGCATAAAAACAGGGCAATAGCCATAATGTGGGTCACTCTAGTATGTTAACATTTGACCTATACTTACGTGACATTGGAGTCCCTATATATGTAAGGTGTCTATCATCCAAGTAGTTACAAATGGGCCAATACCAAGTGCAGTAGAAATTGCAGGTTCCATCATTTGACCTCATTTGACCTTTGACTTACATATGTGACCTTTGACCCCAAATAACATTGAGGCCCCTGTTATGCACCTATCATCCAAGTTTCATGAGGAACAATAATTCATCATATGAAGAGCTTAGTTCCAAAAGGTGCTAAATCTACTTCAGCAACTTCGGAGAAAAATGCATTCTTGCCTGAGTTTGTACATGCGTCTATGGAAAAATAAAACTCTAACCCCAGATATTTCCGTACTTGCTCATAGAATTTGACTGTCAATTTTGGACTGTATCAAGATAAGTAGGTATCAAATGTATAGAAGTTGATAACTCATTTTTGGTAAAAATGGATTTAGCGCCTTTTGGAACTAAGCTCTTCATATACAGTGTAGAGGTATCTACACACACAGTGACTAAGCTCAACTATTTCTGGATCTAGACAAGATGTTTGAAAATTACCTACTTTTAGCCCTTTAGTGACATTAGAGAGCGTTACCTGAAATTGAATGACAAGACCAAGTTTCTCATATTGAGATCTAGACAACAACTTTCAAAGTTTGAAGCCTGTCATATCCACATCTGTATTACATGCATCTCTCCAGGTGAAAAAGCCAGAGATTTTGGAGTTATCCTAGATTCAAACATCTGTGTGAATCTTGTTTCCCATAGCCTCCATAAACTTCTATCTATATGCAAATATCTTACACAAACAACTGCTGAGCAGCTTGTGCATGCATTTGTGACATCTCGGATTGACTACTGCAACTCATTATTTCATGGTCTCCCAAAATGTCAACTACAGAAGATCCGTGTCCAAAATTCCGCTGCCCGCTTAGTCACGAATGCATGGAAACATTGTCACATCACACTAATCCTGAAAAGTCTACAGACTGGTTGCCAGATGAAAAGCAAATAGCATATAAGATTCTTCTTATCACTTCCCCACATTACATCTGCTCTAGCTCTCCTGAATATCCAAAAATCAGTATGTTCTGGCCTGCGATCGTATAGTCACCTCTTCTTGATTGTCCCGACATCAGATCGAACATGGGAAGATTTTTTTTTTATATTTAAATTAACATTATATACTGTAAAATAGACTTCCAATTCAATTCAGGAAATTGTTATGTCATTTTTGTCTGTGTAAATTAAGGCTCAAATCCAATACATTGTTCAACTTTGTCAATTTACATTTCAACAATACAAGTAATGGAATGAAAGAAAATAAATTAATCTAAAACATTGATAAAACTAATTATGTAATATTTGGAACTGCTTGCAAAACCACTGCTGCAAGTTAGACCTTTAAGACAAGAGCCCGGCCATGACGCTCACCTGAGAGTCTCAAAAACTCTCTGTGGTGCCCACAGAGAAAACATCAACTGTATCACCATGCAATATAGCTGATTTTGCCTTAAAGGCATCATAAAACACTATTTCCATTTAAAAAAGTGAGTACATGATGCCCCGTGCTATCGGTGTCTTGATTAAGGTCTAAAAAATGAAGCCTTGAAAACATTACAAAAAGTTCAAATGATCATTAATGCACTTGTAAAAAGTAAAAATCATTAGGAGACCATTCCAGTTCCCCCCCCCTCCACCATAGACTGCTGTGTTGCAGAATTTTTATCGACTGAGAATAATTCATGTGCCAGTTTTATCTGTATATATTTTACAAGTAGCAGCATAACTGTCAGCAATTTTGTGGTCTCCAGTTTTATTTATCCATTCAAGCACAGTCAGATATATCATATAGCAAAGTTTGACAATTTTTAAATGGGTTTTCCACAATGTTCCACCGCCGTTTTACAGGTTAAATAGACAGCGCCCTCTCGTGGCGAATGGCGGTCAGTCATGTACGTTAACTGTGCACTCAACACCATGTGTGCAGTAGCGCGTTCCTATAAGCTACACGGGTCAAAGATATCTTTCTCATTTTTCATTCGCATACCTCATATAATATGAGAATATGCAAGAATCCGTGTGAATTGGTCTTGTTATGAATAAAACGAACAACATATTTGGTTTGCTTTTATTTACCTAACGGATTCCAACGTCGGCCACGATTAATAGCTGATAATGGGTGTTTGGGAAGGGATAGTTTTTGACATTATAATAAAATTAAATTATGCACAAATATATATTAATGTCCCCAAAATAATGTTTTATATTCAGAAATCATTTTAAAATCAAAATATTTCTCACCAGTGACAAGAAAAGTTATTAGATTTTGAAAAATGTAAACATTGCGAAGATTGGCGCATTGTACGCATGACGAATACTAATCTTCAGTCCCGCACGTTACCGTACCGCGCGCTGTACGTAAACGTGAACAACGCGCAGTGCAGTCGTCGTGTGTTTGCGGAAACGAACGTCATGGAGAAGTTTCAAACCAAACCGCAGATTGATCAATGGAATTCCGCACTCACGATGGTAAGTTTGCTTTAGAAAATAATTTGAATT
>JZLH01S0210013.1:34855-49465 GCA_001188425.1 Eucidaris tribuloides
AATGTGCAATTTTTCACAAAGTCAGAGTAGACCTGTTCCGCAAAGTAGTGTTCGAGTATTTCCAGAGTGACATAAGTTGGGAATCCAATATTTACATTTTTATCTCTTGCACATCTCCTTACTCATTATAACGATCAATTTTCTATCAAAATACAGGTCATATTGGATTATTCATACCACTACATCAATACATTATTGGTTCAGTCATATAAATTTTCTAAGGAGAACACATTACCAGGGAAAATTTGACCGATTGTTGTTGTTTTTTCAGTGAAGTTAAATATAGTGTTAACTAACACGTTTTTTGTCAGTGGTTTCGAAACATGAAGAATATTATGTTTTCCCATAATTAGCTCATTACCAGTGATTTTAAATCATTCAAGTTGTCCTGTCAAACTTGATGTACGATCCAGATTTGTTTCCGCTATTTTGAGACTACTTCTCATTGTTTAGCAATTTGCTTTTAAATATGACCCAGGGTTGGATTCATGTGTTTTTATAATACTAAAAGTACATACTTTAACTTCCACAATCATCGTAACGAGGAACATGTATGCAAACATTCACTGAACTGTCTCAAAACTTCCGCGCATGTAACATTGCTTTACAAGTTTTTATTGAGAGGTGATGCCTTCACGAAGAAATGTATAACTTCCACATAAGGTACATTTTAGTCACCCAAATTTCAATTCGCCTCACTCAAGTCCATGGGGCAAGATAATGAAATAAAGTAGCAATTATCCACTCCTCTTTTAAAAAAATATAAAACCAGTTCAATCCATTAAGATGAAAGATTATAGAAATAATGTATAGACAATGTATGTTCACAGTAAATTCAGTGGAATGAATTGCTTGTAATCGACTGGAATTGTTATTAATCATTCAATAACATATTAATATAATCAATATTATTGCATAATAATTCCAGCGGGGTTGTTAAATCTGTGGCCAACGTTTGGAGTATTTCAAATACCGTATTGAATAGGCAAGTGAATGCAGAACTGAGAAAATATCCTGTCAAATGTTTATGGTGAATTATTTTCTTGTGAAATGGTATCATTTTACCATGAATGTGGTGATCTACTTTCATTCTATTACTTTCAAAATATAATTCTGGTAAAATTTACAGGCACCAGGGTAAATTTAGTACAATCGGTGTGGTAAATTCTACATAACGCTTTCTGAGTGTATATAGTAGAGGACCAGCCTGCATGTCCCGTGACCAAAGTCTGGGAACAAAGGTTTGAAAGTGGTTTCGGATTCCCTGATGGATTATGAACATTTTTGACTTGGGCTGGCTGCTTCGAACTTCCGGGCATTTTGGGTAGGGGTCAATTAACTTCACACAGGGGTCAAAAATCAAAGTTGTCTAAATTGTGTCAACATGCATATCAAATTACTCGTCTACTCACAAGGATTCCACAAATATATACTTTGTTATGTATCCGATGTCAAATGAGGGCACTACAGCCCAAAATATGAAAAGGTCAACGCACTTTCGTTGTCGGGTCAAAATGGTACTTTGACCAATTTTGATGATTCTGGTGTCCAATCATATGTTTACCTACATGAGAAATACAATTATGTACTTTTTGAATGGAGAAATTGGATTCTTAACCTTGAAATTAAAAAATTGGCACACTACAATAAGTCTATGCAGTAGTATGCCATATAATTATCACGACATGTGACGTTTTCTAATGCTTTAAATTTCAAGATTAAGATTTAAATTTTTTTTCAGTTAAAAAGTACATAGTTGAATTTCTCATGTAGAAAAACATATATTCAGACACCAGAATCATCAAAATTGGTCAAGGAACCATTTTGACCCGACATCGAAAGTGCGTTGACCTTTTCATATTTTGGGCTGTAGCGCCCTCATTTGAAATCGGATGCATAACAAAGTATACATTTTTGGAATCCTTGTGAGTAGACGAGAAATTTGATATGTATGATGACACTATTTAGACAACTTTGATTTTTGACCCATGTGTGAACTTTAATTGACCCCTACCCAAAATGCCCGGAAGTTCGAAGCGGCCAGCCCAAGTCAGAAATGTTCAAACTCCATCAGGGAACCCAAAACCACTTTCAAACCTTTGTTCCCAGACTTTGGTCACGGGACCTACAGGCTGGTCCTCTACTAATAGATGTACATGTAAATATTTTATCATTTTGGAAATACCACATATTAAAAATATCATCCAACGCAATATAGTCCCATGTCCGCTAACCACATGCATGTGCCATGAAGAAATCCTACAAGCAATAACATTTCATTATCATTATTTTTTTTTTTTTGGGGGGGGGGAGTGTGTTTGGTACCGTACAATCATCTGTTAAAACTTTACGCAGGTCAACACGTTGACGTAAGGGAAGTTTGGCGAAAAAATTTTCATAGATTTTAAAGGTTAAAATTTAAAATTATATATAGAAAGAATGCACAGTCGTGAACTTTTTAACCTTTGTAAGGCCGTAACAGCGTTTGACAGATAATGGTGTGCGATATTGGTGTCATGATTAAAATAACTCATTTTCAAGCAACAAATGCCTTACTATTTTGTTTAAACAACATCATGGAAATTCCAAGAGTGTCCTCTTATTCTCAAAGACATGTGCCTAAACTGAAACAACAGTTTATATGAAGGTACATTATAACCGGGTTTGTCCTATCCCCAATACGGTGTCATTAACGAAACTCACATTTAACGAGATTTTTGTCTTGAACCAATTGAAAAATTATCATTCTAAATACATATCCCTGTACATGTAATTTGAAAGAATGCATAGCCTATTTAGGGATTTGTGGTGACCCAGGAGATGATTTGTTGTTTCTTTTCCTCTAAAACGTGGCATCTTTACCCGAATCTGGGGCATTGGTTAGGTGAAAAATGTCTTTCAGTTATGTACAACATACAGTGTAACGTTTTATGAAGATGCAGTAAATCCGATTAGTTTCCGTAGGATATACACAGTACACCGTTAAAGTACAGAAGACGTAAATAAAGATTCCAAATAACTTTTTTTTCAACAGATCTCCATTTAAATACGATCACAAAACTGGAAAAGTGGACGGAACATTTAAACTAAAAAGAACAAAAATCGCTTTACCAAGATTATACATAACCACAGAGAACGCAGGCCTATAATCGTTAATTTCGTCAAAACCATCGGCAAAATATCATTTTTTTTTAATGGTTAGAACATTCTTTTCCCAACAAAATTATATCATGATATACCTATCAAATCTTGGATGTATTCGGTAAACAAATACCTCGTCTTACACTGTAATTTCGATACGCATTCTTAACAATTTCCCATATGAAATTATACAATACAATACAATATTGGCATTTATATAGCGCTCTTACTATGATTGAACATGTATCACAGCGCTTTACAACTAAATAGAACAATTAACTAATTAAACAAGTAAGCAAACAATTAAATACAACAATTAACTAATTATATAATTAAACAAACAATTAAATACAACAATTAACTAATTAAATAAGTAGACATACAAAAATGGAAATTACAAATAAACACAGCAAAAATACGTTAATTATCAAACAAATATGTTTTCAGGGATCGTTGAAATACAGAGAGAGAAGGAGATTCCCTGATACTTCGTGGGAGCTGATTCCACAAACTAGGTGCCGCCGCAGCAAAAGAAAAAAAAATGTATAGTGTAGCTTTAACCTTTTGAAATAAGGTGAAGAAAATTATTATGCGATTTCAAGAATATATACAATTACTTACAAAACACATTAAACACTGATTATAAAATTATTCTAACAAACGCAATGGAAATAAAATCATTTTTGCTCCTACTGGAAAGAAAATTTGAAATAAAGTGAAAAAAATCACTCTACCGAGATTAAATACAGGCCCAGAAAGAATGCAACACCTGCGATCGTTATTTTTTTCAATATCATTGACAAATGTCATTATTTTTTGCTTTAATGGTTAGAACATTCTTTTTCCAATAAAATGATATCCTAATTACTGTTTTTAAGTATGGCGTTTGGATCCTAGATCAATTTTGTAAGGCAATGTCGCTTATCAAATTCTCACACCTTTTTCAACAACAGCCATCCTCGCGAGGTACACCGAGATATTCCTGCGTCAGGCAGGCGTGCGATAGAATAAGAATAGATAGAATAAATCTCAATGACAAAAGAAGGGCATTATGTCTTTTGTCTGCTCAACATGGCACGCCGCATTGAGTCTATTTCGGCGTTCCGATTACCAGTCAATTTAAAGCCATCGCATTTTGGGCAAATCAACATTGGCTCAAAAAACTGGTCCTATAGGATCCAAACGCCTTACTCAAAATCAATGAACAGGGTATCATTTTGTTGGAAAAAGAATGTTCTAACTGATGATTTACACATCAAGACCATTGTGCCGATGATGTTGAAGAAATTAACAATAGCAGGTGTTGCATTCTCCCTTGGCCATCCTGTGTAATGTGACGTATACACTTGTCACCTTTAATGTGAGGTCAGCAAGGGCTTATGTACAAAATATATTATGCAACTGAAAGTAGAGGTTGATTGTAATGTTTGATATCATTTTCGGGAGATTTTATCATGAAAACGTCAAGATATAACACATTATTTTCAGATTTATTCTTTATTTTCGATATTTCTGGTGAAGTGTACCTTTAAGTTCAAAGGCCTATATCTTTTAAGTGATACCACAATTTGACTATACAAGGTACCTATGGTTGTTCTATAGGGTCTATTCTACCATCCTATCGGGTCAGAATTGAGATGTAGTGTGGGTTGCACGAAACTTTCATTTTCGGGTCCGTGCTCCCGTACTAAATGGCTTGGCTAAACTATTTCTGGATCTAGAGAAGATGTTTGAAAATTACCTATTTTGGGCCCTTTAGGGCCCTGCCCCTGGCCCCAGGGGGGCCCAGGGGTACCATTTGAGGACCCTTGAATAACACCCCGTAAGGATCATTCCTGCCAAGTTTGGGCTAAATAAAATAATGCATTTTAAAGGAGAAGATGAAAGTGTGTAAAAGTTTAAGCACGACGAACGATGGACAAAAAGCGGTCGCAATAGCTCACAGGGGAGCTGAAAATGAATATCTTGGAATCACCATGTTAATTACGTATGCAAAACTTTAGCTAAAAATATTGGTATTCTTTACAAATTACAGTATTTGCCACAACTTGTTTTGAAAGTGTTCTACCATTCACTTGTTTCTTCTCATATAAGTTACTGTAATACCATTTGGGGATTTGTTTCAAAAAATAATATTGATATTTCGAAATTACAAAAATGTGCAATTTGTGTGATTACTAATTCACCAAACTTGTCCCCCAGTACACCTTCTCTTTATCAAATTGCAAATCATACCAATCAATACATTAACATCTCTAGATACTGCAGTTTTCATGTTTAAAATGTGTAATAAATTGCTTCTGGATGTTTTTAGTGGGTATTTTGCTTTAAATTCTTCCATCCATAATTAAAATACCAGAAATTCTCAATACATCAATTACACAATCGTATCTATTTCAAAAAAGGCCAGTTCTATGGAATAATCTACAACTTTCAATCCAAAAAAGTAAAACAGTGAAACATTTTATTAGAATATACAAACATCATATCTTGGATATACTTCATCAATTAATGTAATTTGCAGGATTATGGTACACATTTTCTTTTCCTTTTCATTTTTCTGTTAAATTGTCTTTTTTTTCCTCAAAAAGGATATTTGAACTTTGCATGACTCTGTCACTCGTATTTATTTAGTGTCATGTAATTTGTTTTGATGTCAAATTGTAATGCTTGTTTTTTTTTTAAGTGAAAATAAATGGAAATGAAATGAAATAAATTTGTTCTAGGTTCAAAGGACTCACTTTGCTGTGCTTATCAGAGGAATATGCTTAATTTAAAAATTCAGTAACCTTTTGATCTTTTATCTTTATGTTGGACAAAATATTCCACTCTGTATTAATAACCTTCAGAACATGCAACAATACCATGATTGGACACCCTTGACCATACTTAACCCTGGAATATGCCAATTTATGCAAAGTTACTCTACCTTTGAACCTTGCCAAATTTTTACCAATATCTAATCATTTCATTTACAACTCATGGTGCACGCCTTGGCCATTTTAAATCAAGATCAAGATAGAAAGAATATAAAAATAATTCTGTGACATTTTCATGTAATTGCTGAATGTTCATATTGCATTTTCTTCCACAGAACATCAGTTTGTAAAGCTGGTACTTTTACTCGATGTATTTCTCTCAAACAAAATGACTAATTCACAGTGATTAGCATGTGGGAACATATCCACTGGTATTGCCCGTATTGGTCTGAATGGGATTCCTTTCCTCTTCTTTGAGATGGGACGGCACAAGCTGAAGAGAGAAGAGAAATAAGAAATTATGTCACTAATTAACCCCTTCAAACTATCAGATAGGTGGTCTTAAGGCAGGTTTTGTTCAAGTTAGTATGATCAGTAGAGATCATCTTATCCACTAGTGAACAAAGTCTACCTACCTATTCATTAATTATACTATTCATCCCCAATGAATGGAAAACACCAATGAGAAAAGTCCCTCAGAACACAGAAGCACTCCTATACCACAATAGAACCAGACCTTGAGCCATTCCTGTTTTCATAAGCAACACAGAATCAGAGCAAAGGAGGAGGAGGGCCGGATCATGGTAGGTAGACACTATTCACTACGGGATAAGATGATCACTACTGATCATACTTATCCACAGCCTGAACAGCTGTCTACCTACCAATTAATTAATTATGCTAGACTATACCATACATGAAAGTTGAGGGGAGTGATGACTCACTTGGAGGAAGTCTTCAGGCTCTGTGAGAAGAACCCGACAGTCCGACCACATGAGGATCCCCCGGCCAAACATCAAGATCAGGTCCGATCGGGAGCACTCAAGACAGCTCTTCCAAAAGAAGACCTCCGGCCAGAACATCATGCAAATAGCATTGAATAAAGGAATTGGTCGTCGACCAGTAAGCAGCCTGAAGAATCTTTGCCGTGGACGCACCATTAAACAATGCCCAGGAAGTGGACAGAGCTCTGGTATCATGAGCGTCGATAGTCCCTGTAGTAATAATAGCCTCGTCGCCAGCCTCAACTGCAGACACCACTCAATGGGAGATTGTGTCGCTCGATGCAGATTTATGAAGGAGGCGCGAAGAAAGAAACAGCTTGGGCCATTGACAGATGGGCTTAGTCAGGTCCAAATACCACTTAAAGGGAGAAGGAGCCAGCAACTAACAGGCATAAGTTAAAAAAAAATTGGAGTTCTTGCCAACCAATCAATCGCACTTGCACTGGTCTGGACCTGCCATGCGTGACCGATACATGCCACGCGACGTGTGCTAGTCGCGCCATGGTAATGTATGCACTGTTCGAATTGATAAGCTTCTCCCCCTATAGCTGTTTCTGCAAGTTTTATAACGGGATAAAACTTCCAAAGACGTAAAAATAAACACAAATTAACTAATTTATAGGGCCTTGCTGAGGGTGAGTATCACAGTGGACCCACTTATTAACCGTCGTCTTTTTAATTTCACCATGTACCATAATTCTCACAATACTCACAATGTCATTTTTTTAACTTATGCGCTGTTAGTTGCTGGCTCCTTCTCCCTTTAAGTGCCCTGACCTGGCACCATTACTTGTCCTCAGGGACAGATGGTTTGGATTGTTCAGGAATCAGTTGAACCTGGTCACGCTCGAATCTGACGTGACCATGATCGGTCATGAGAGCGTGGATTCAACTACGGTGTTGGCCTGACACCACCATTTTGATGGAAAAGTTCAGCAGAGACTTGTCGCTCAAAGGTTCAAAGGGAGAAAACTGAAATGGAATGGTTGGCACAAGATAGGAGCATCACAAATTTTGGACCCATCAGAATAACCACTGTAAACTGAGCCAATAGCAGAACGGTAGCCATGGATGGTGGCCAGCAGGACTGGAGGCCATCCTCAATGCCAACTTTGCCAATCCGGTCTCATAATCCTATGACCGAGACTTGTCCACGGCCTCGTAATATGCGGTCTCGGTGACTCAGGGCCATGTGGAAACCACAAGATTTTAATAAAAATCTGGTAAATCCCAGAATTAAAGGCAGGGGATGTCTTTTGCGTGCCTAAAAATTAACATTGTGTAAATACAATGTCATTTAGAAGAAAATGCCATCTGGGAACCTTTAGCAAAATATAGGAGCTAGAAACTCAGTTTTAGTAGAATTATAGTGACCGTTGGTCTCAGATTTGAATTTTTTTCTCTCGAGGAAAAAATTCCTACCATAGAACGTACACTAAACGGCTATTGTGTTTCTTTTGCATTTTTCAAATTCTAGGCAATCACTGACCCCCAGATTTCACAGATATGCCCTTCATCAATAGCCTAAGGGCATGAATTATCTTTTCCTTGTCTGCGGGGATGTTTGCAAATGAGATCCACTGCCTTTAAACCCCATCTCATTTGTTTGGAAAGACACTTTGAAGTATTTTTTTTACTAATATTTCAAACAGAATTTTGTAAATCCAAATACAACATGAAGCTTAGTGAAAACACCTCATAACACTTCAATCTACAGCCTGTAAGTCTCAAGCAGTTATTCATGTGGTAACCCACATGAATAACTACGTTAATGTTTCTCTACGATGTTGCTGTTGTACTACTGCAACAAGCTAGTTACTGTGAAAGTCAATGCACGTTCATTAGCAAAATGTTCTGACAATCTCTTACATCAAAATATTGTGTACTTCAAAGTCGGCAGTGTTTGCTTTGAATTTTTCTCAAATTGATGAATTTTAGTAATTGGTTGATGGTTGATTGTTGAATAATTGCAGAATTTTGAAGTGATTTTAAAACGTTAAATGTATGCCCTAAAATATTCCATTACTTTCTAAGTAGGTGACTCAGATTTGGCCTTGGCTTCGGAGAGTGGTGACTCGGACTTGGTCTTGGCCTCGAAAGGTGGTGACTCGACTACAATACTGGTGGCCAACGAAAGAATTTTATCAAAGAGCAAGACAAAAAAGAAGTCACAAAGGAGGCCTAAAGAGACTAAAGCCAAATCCATGGTGTTCAGTTAGCGCACCAGGTGAAATAGGGGGCCAGATGGGAATACAAGTGTCTCTAGTGGATCCCCACAATGATTTGTACACTAACGAGGCAGCTCTTTCCGAAAAGGCCCACCTCTTTGGCTCGCATCTGGAGAGCAGCCACAGAACAAGACGGAGGTTCTCTGGGTGCGAATGAAACATCCGAGTTCCAGGTTGGTTGAGAAGGTCCCGGTGAGGGGTTGAAAGCACTTGAGAACAAAAACACCACCGGCAACTCCAGGATGTTGATGTGCAGGGAGGCCTGTCAAGAGGTCAAGGTAACGTAAAGATGCCTCGGTGCAGTGTGATGCCAGACGAGCCCTGGTGAGTGAAAGGTCGAGAAATTCACCCAAGAATTGTGGATGCTTCGTGCATGAGAGAGAGGACTTCTCCCAGATGATAAAAATACCATGCTCAGACACGATGTTGAGTTGTCAATCCCTGTGGGAGTGTAGGGTGTCCTGAGGGCAAGCAACGAGGAGCAAATCATTGAGGTAACAAAATATTTGCATCCCTTGACGTTCGAGAAAGGCTACCAACCGTACTACACTTGTGAAGACCAGAAGAGCAGTGTGAACATCAAACGTATTGCTTACAAAAAATAGGCTTGACCTTCGACGTTAAAGCCCAGAAAGTGGATGGAGTCCCTGGTGATGGAAACGTAGAGGTAAGCATCCTGTAGGTCTAAGCTGACTGTCCAATCGTGAGTGGATAGACAGGGAAGGATGTAGGCCAGAGACTCCATCTGAAAGGGGGAGAATCGATGAGGGAGTTCAGCTTTATCAAGTTGAGAATCATGCGATGACACCCCGATTACTTACGGGTTAAGAAAATGCTCGACATGAAGAGGGAGGGTGAGTGCTCGACCAGAATGATGGTGCTTTTGGCGAGTAGTGATTCTATCTCCAATCTGAGATCTCGAGCACAAGCTGGGTCCCATGGGAGATGGGTGCACCGGCATAGCAAAAATCCCGGAGGAGCAGTGTTTGATGGCAGTCAAAAATCCGGCCTGGCCTTACGCTGGTCATTGGTAGGTAGGCATTGGCCAGATGATTGGCGTGGTTGTTGAGTAGGGTGGCTAGAAGATCCTGGCCAGGAAGCAGAGGACTGCTGTCCGCGAGAATAATCCCGGGGTGAGGGGTGCCATCCTTAATAGCACCTCAAAGATGCAGGGGGAGGTTGACAGCCCCTTGTTGGGTGAAAATCATTAAAAAAAACAAAAGAAAGGAGCGCAACAGGCGGGTTGAGAACGTCACACTCTGATCTGGGCAGCTGTATCAGCGGCTCTCTTGTCCGCGGCCAGTTCAGAGTCTAACAAGTCATTGATCAAGCCAGTGAAAAGATCTTCTCCCTCCACTGGAAGTTTTAAGAAGGCCAGAGAAGTTGTGTGCTGATCCAGGTCGAGAGATCAAAAGGCACCGATGCGGCATTGGCAGGTAGTAAACACGGACATCCAGCTAGATTGATGCCACTGGAAGTTGGCTATCAAGCTGAGGAGACCAGGAGTTGCTCTGATTTGGTCAGTAAGTTCCATTAGCCTTCCCTGATAGACCACTAGCTTATGGATGTTCATGTGGCCTCGTCAATCCAGATGAAGGCATCCTCAAAGGATTTAAATTCCATGCGCCTTGAGAAGGTTCTTGCCCGTAAACAGCACCTACGCCAATTTGATCAACTCAGCAGGAAGGACCAGTGTACGAAGACACTTGTCGCAGCCGTCCACCTCAATACAGAAAGCATGAGAAAGCTCCCCTGGAGCTGGTTTGAACTGTGTATGCCGCTGGGCTTGTAGCTTCTGCAGAGAATGAGTCTAGTAAAACAATGTCTTGTGAGGCCAGCTCACTGCCTGCCAGGCGGGTGAGCCTCCAGAAAGACAGCCGAGTCTCAGAAGAGCTGGCAAGGCCCAATGTAGATGCAGGTAGAATGAGCTCCGGTCAGTAACAATGGAGAAGATCTGCTGCTGGTAAAAACACAATGTCCCACAGTGTGAAACACATTGTGAACACAGTATTAACATCTCTTCACAGTGTTAAATTTGAGCATTTTAACATTGTGAATCGTCAATTCACAGTGTGGAACACAACATCAGTATATGGACATTCTGTGAAAATTTTAAATTCGGGCGTTTTCACATAGCCGACAATGTGAACACACTGTGGGACACTGTTCTTTCCACCACGAATCAGACGCTTGGGAAAGCTCACCCACTGGAATCTTCCAGTCCAAGTCCAGTTCAGACTCATCTGAACTGTGAGAGTAGATCGACTCCAGAGCGTCCCACCACGGAGAGCCAGAAGGAGGGCGACTGGTTGACGGACATGGATTTTCAAACTGCTTAAACAAAGATGACCCTCCGAACAAAACGGCCGGTTATAAAAATAATGTGAACGCGATTCAGGAAACCAGTCCAATATGCCTCTACGGGTCTTTGACCAAGAACCACTAGGCTGAGGAGCCGTTGCTGACGTCATTGGGGCCAAAAAGAGCTGCTTGCATGGCGGTCATAGGTGAGGCCTATGAAGCCCTACAATGAAGTAGAGGGCAGTGGAGTGCCCAGCACTGCCGGCGGTGGGGGGGGGGGGGTCAGGGTTACGCTGGGTAGCAAAGTGGCTGTTTGGTTTGAATAGTCAATGGGCAGACACTACCATCACAGCCTCCTGAAACCATAAGGCTGGGTTCCAGGTGGTCTGTGGGGCCAAGCTCCTGGCCTGCGGTTGGACTACAGTCAGTGGTGTCAAGGCAGTCGAACCCGTAGTTAAAGTAGCCATCACCACTGCTGCCGGAGATAGGGCCAGTGCCCTGGTATAATCCGCTAGCGCTTGAGTAGAAACAGTCAATGATTTCTTCTTCGGTTTAGGCCTAGAGGTATTGCTCTTCCCGGATAACTTGGTTTAGGAGCGTTTGGAGTTTTGAGGTCCCCAAAAGGGGTTAGGATTCATCGAAGAACCCTCAGCACGATCTGTGCGATATGAGTGTTGAAGTCGGGAGTGTCCTCAGATGTCCAAAGGTGCTGACCCTGAATGGTGGTCCAGCCATTTCCCTACTCAAGGGTGTAACGTTGGGTACCATTCCTGACAAATTGAACATGGAGTGGAGCCGGCTCTCACAAACAGTCTACATTTCAGGCAAAGTCTATGGTTATCCTAGGCTGCCATGAACTTGCTGCAGCTTGAACACTGGTGCAGAGGATCAATATTGTCCCTTGTTCATCTTATAGAAGGAAAGCCAATTAGAATCACCAAGTTCAAGAAAGGACTGAAAACATGGGCATTCCTGCTGAAACAACATGCTAAGCCAAAGTGGTAAGCATTCAAGGCTTTCAGAACCATTGAGCCGTTTGCCGAGCCTAGAAGCACTAAGGCATAAATGGTCCAAGTCATTTATATATACAGTGCGTATCAACACACACACACACACACATAATGGAACATGATTTAATTTTAAATTTTTGAAGATTGTGTTAGCTTTACACCAAAGTGAGTAATTCAATATCTATTTATTCATACATGGTCATGGATGGCTGAGTAATCATTCTTTTTGGAAATTGAGGTGAAGTGGACTTGGGACCAAGTTCTAGATAATGCAAAGAATCATGGCGTCTTATTAGAAATTAACTTAACAAAATGGAATAATGAAATTAATAACCACAACTTACATCCCATGCCCCTCAACATGGCCCCATTCATTTCTACCCAGAGATTACCTTGTTTCTCCATCTCACACACAGCCCTGTGAATCATTGGGGCCTGGTGGCATAGAGCATCAAACTCATCAATGATTCTTTGGTGTAGAGTTCCAATGTCAGGTAGAGGGGTAGTGAACACTTTGCTCTTGAGCCATGTTGAGGGGCATGAGATGTAACGTTTACTGAGAGACATCCTAAAGAAGACAATGGTTAGTCAATAATTTCATGTTTTTGTGTGTTTGTGTTGTAGTCTATGTTCACACAATCATCATTTTTATGTAGTCCTTGTGATAGGCAATTTTGTATAGGTTCACAGGAAACAATACCTATTGGTAATAGATGGGTTCATTCCAAGTGTGTAGATACGAATGATTCAACAGAAAGTGAGGTCCTAGTTAATACACTTATGAATTCAAAGTATAATGAGGCCAAAAATGTGAAGTTATCTTGTAACACTGACATGTGTAGTTTGTCATTCATTCACTTTAATATCCGTAGTTTAAAAAAGAATTTTGAGAATATGCAAGTGTTTACAGACAATGAATATACCGGTAGATTTTAGTGCAATAGCAATTACTGAAACTTGGTTGCATTACAATGAAGTACCTTCTTCAATGTGCAGTGTCCCAGGATATTCTTTTGTCAGTAGGGGAAGAAATGGTCGTCTGGTGGAGGTGTTGGTATGTATTTGTATGATAAATTGAAATATAAAATCAGAGAAGATCTGCATGTTTTTCATGAAGATGTAGAAACATTGTTTGTTAAAATTTATTTAAAACATAAACATACTATTATAGTTGGTGTCACTTACAGACCACCAGGACGATCAGTTCCAAACTTCATTGAATCACTTGATTCTGTACTTTTCACAATTAGTAATGAAAAAAAGGAGTGTCTTCTCATGGGAGATTACAATGTTGATCTATTTTGTATGAATTCAAATAATGATGCCAGTAATGTTGTGCAATTTCTAAACACTTATTCTTATACCCCTATCATCACAAAGTCTACACATGTGACCTCTCACTCCTCCACTTTGATTGACAATATTTTTTCAATGATACTGTGAATGTTCATGCTTCTGGTGTCATTACACAAGATGTGAGTGACCATATGCCTATTTTTGTCTTATCGTCATCAAAAGTACATTTTAATACACCTGAAAATAAATCATATCGTAAAATTGAAAATCAGAGTATAAACTCATTCTGTATGAATTTGCAGTCTGTTTGTTGGGATGATACCCAAAATTCTAGTTCTACTGATGCCAATGACTTATACAGCGTGGCCTAAAAAGAATGCTACAGAAGCGATCGTTAATTTCTTCAAAATCATTCACAAAATGTCATTGGTGACTAGTTCATGGGTTAGAACATTCATTTTCCAACAAAATCATACCATGATCATTCATTTTGATTGAGGTGTTTGGATCTGAGGGCTATTTTTCGGAGGCAATGTCATTTCCCAAATTTACTATTTTTTACACTCCAGTGATCATCAGAATACCGAAATATTCTCGCGTCTCAGCATGCCATACCAGACAAACCGCGATGACATTGGAGATGTAGCTCGCATCGTCTTCCTTATGAAAGCGAGGGCATTCCAGCCCTTTGTCATTGCGATTTGTCCCGTATGGCAAGTGAGACGCCAGAATATCTCGGCGTTGCGATGACCGCCGCTGTTGAAAAATTGGCAAATTTGGGAAATTGCATTGCCTCCGAAAAATGGCCCTAGAATCAAAATGCCTCACTCAAAATCAATAATCTTGGTATCATTTTATTGGAAAAAGGATG
>JZLH01S0210015.1:0-12053 GCA_001188425.1 Eucidaris tribuloides
TGAGATGTCAGATAATTACCTACCCGCAGCTTTACGTGGCCCCATTTCCCTTGTAGCACCACCACTTACAGACGAGTTCCTGGTCCGATGATTTACTTGGATGTTATCCGGAGCGTTTTTAGCAGATGTACACGAGGCCAGTAATTATCAAAATCACGATCAAGGAAGGAAAAAATCTCTTGGCACCTTTATCATAGCTGAGTTTTAACCTTGAACGAAAAATAAAAAGATATCGTAAAACGACTCTTACACCACCGCACCCAACCCCGTTGACTTAAAATCACGCGTGCACTACACATCTGTCGCACTCTCAACTTTCCAGTTGACATCTTTGCGCGGTCACCTGCACGTCACAATCCGCTTTCATGGTGCGTGGACATCATGAATAATTCATACCATTGTGTTCCGCAGCTGGGTTTCTTAATTGGTATGTAGTCTCTGGCGTATGTCTATTCAAGAGTAGGAATGTGTAGATATTAAGAAAATCTTCTTGGTTTGGACCACATTACGGCGATATTTTCTGGATGAAGAAAGAGAATTGCTCGATCCACAGACTGTGTACATCGAGTTGTCTTCGCAGTTAACTCGGCACTCACTCCTTCACCGCGCAGAGCCGAGTTTTCGGACGGCTGGCGTGAGAGACGGAGAAAAACATACGATTGGGAGCGGTTGGCACCTTTAGGGTAAGGTGGATCAAAAAAAACAATTGTCTCGTCAGTACCTCCCCCCCCCCGCCCCCTCCGCTGAGGCGAGTTTTCGGGCGGCTGGTGTGACCCGGGAAAAAATGTTGGAACCATAGGAGTTTGGCCGCAGGAAAACACCCACCGCCTTGGGAAAACTGCCTGCGTACACGCCTAAATGCAGCCATCCGGATAGCCAGTCTGCTCCCGACTACAACAGGCTGGGGAGAACTGTTCCGTTCGTGCCGACAGCACTGTCGCTGGCAGGGCATGTCACCAGCGCAGGCACTCGCCGACAGAAGCGACCCAATCTGTAACGCAGCGATCCAATAGCTAGTCGCAAACGTATAAAAAAAAAGAGACGAGAGACAGAGCAGATATCGAGCAAGAGAGAGCAGGATCCCTTAGTAGGAAATTATAAATAATCGCTCGTAATCATTTCAAGAATTCTGGGCACAAAGTAAAGAGGAAAAAGGGGCATTTTAAAAACAAAAAGGCGGTGGCGGCAGTTAAGATCACTCAACGGGGCCACCTAAAGAGTGTGAAGGAAAAAGGCATTTTCACATGTGAGCTTGATCAGAGGTGGTAAAATTACGATTGTTTTGTTCTGAAAAGAAAACGATTATGAAAATAAAAGAAGAGGGGGCTCTAATGTCTATGGATCATTTTGATGCACACCATGATTCAAAAGCGCAATTGTCAAAGAGAAAGAAAAGATTGTAGAAAGGAAATATTTTTAGGGATTATGAGAAGTAAAAAAGATTAAGCGGATAGCCCAAAATTCCTGGAAGTTAGTGGGAAAAGACGCCGCCCCCCCACACACAACACACCACATTATTTTAAATAATCGTAAAAAATAGAGGTGTTTTGTTTTAATTCTGAGCAAAATGTAACCATATCGTCGGTATAGCCAGAACGGAGCGTTAACGCAGAACCTGTGAGAACCGAGAAGGGCGCTATCACTGTACATAAGGTCAAGTTGGCATTAAGGCCCGTTCTTGCTTGGTCGGAAGTGTATATTGCTTTAGAAACGCGCTTCTGGTTCTATGACCGAACGATATATGCATGTATAGAATCAAAAGCATCGTATCATTCGATGTACCACGATATCTTTACATTTTAAATGTATAAATGTATTTTATCATTAAATAAGACAACAAATTTTAAATTGAAAAGTGGGGGTATAGCTGGTACTGATCATCCCCGCCTTTGCGAGAAAAAAAAGTGGTAGAGAGAAAGTAGATGTCCGCAGCCAAGGTCACCTTCCTCAGTCCAAAGTTATGACGGACACGTCGTGCCTTCGAATTGCACGGACGCGTTGACCATGCTGCGCCGGCCCTGCGGTCGCGTCGCCTCGAATCGTGGCCCCCAGCATAATAATTCACTCATAAAAACCAGAAGTTTTGAATAATGCGTGATATGTTAAAAAAAGTCTCGTGATAGGATTGTTCATATCTACTAGCTTTTTCAATATATGATTTTAATTTATTTATTTACTGTTATTTCTATTCATTTGCATGTGGTTTCGAGTTAGTCCTTTAAATACTTGAGGACACTTTATCGTTCAGGAATTTCTTGGGTCCTTGAAACGTTTCACAATTTACTGAGGGGAAAGTGGCAATGCGAGGGAGCGAAGTGCGATCCGAGGTCGGGAGCTCCTTGCGCTGGCCGCGCGTTCTGTTTACAGGGAATTAACCAGATCCTCGCAGACGTGATTGGCCCTTCACAAGCCATCCATTAAACCGCGCCATTTCCAGACGAAATCTCTCCAGCTACCTAGTCGGCGACCGATGCTTGATCAAGTCGATTCATTAAGGGTGAGAAATCAATTGATATAATCAGTATTATCTTAATCTAATTCCTTGTAAAAGTGTTGGGGGAGATCTCGAATTGTACACGCCATAAGTTCAGTCTCCACTCCACCTACCACGCCTCGAAAAGTGACAGGGGGGGGGGATATGACCCCGCATCCCCCCCTCGCGCCGTTTACCACCGTGGTTCACTCTAACACAGGCTTACTGCGGGTATCTGTTGAGCCAATTCGAGGCTTCTCATATGTAACAATGCCATTTCAATGTAGACACACGACCATCATGAAGAATCATTATATCTAATACCATTTCGATCCTTCGGCGTCCTTGATGCGTACTGAGTGAACTGGATGGTATTAATCATATGGTGTGTTTAGTCTTCTACTTGTAATAGGATTCAGATATTACTACCCGAGTTCAAAATGTTAGATGACATTCATTGGGCAGGTGGAAAATCTGTTGCAATTTATTATTTATTGGTACAAGAATTATCACAACTAAAGAGACGAAATTTGCTGTTTATACACTTCATGGTTATCTAAGTACATTAGCTTCAAAAGATTCTTATAAGAAACTGTTTATGAAGCTAGGAAAAGGTACACTGGTAATAGTAGGCCAGTCGAAGTCACAAGACATTTATGGCATATATTAATGGGAGATCTCGAGTACTATCTGAATAACTACGTGAGTATATCACATTGATCTAGAATACAGATCATTTGATCTCGGTCTGATCTGAATGTTGCAAATATTTTCGATAGCGGGCGTAGGAACAGATAAGTAATTTTTTATTTTTTTTATTTACTTACGGCTGAATTATTTATCTGTAGAGGTATTGCCAACTGATGGATAACTGCAAATCGGATCAATAGATTAGGCGGAAGATAAGTGCTTATGCAATGTGTTTGTAGAGCACCCTTTGGATCCGCGCTTACGGGCATGACAAACCAGGAACTCTCGAGCACACCAGTAATAAGCATTGGCCCACTGGCAGTATACTACTATACTGTGGCAGATTGTATGGCCTGATCCGAAATACTCACGCCGAACTACGGTGAAGACAATTTATGTTTAAATTAAGAAAGTTTTATTACGCAAGAAATGAGGTTAGCAAATAACATTTGTTTCAAAAAATGCATGTGAATCCATCTGCGTTCGGCGGTTTGTTGTGTGTTCAGAACACTAGTGGTAGAAAAATCTGCCCGCGTCTTGTTTTCGTTTGCGAGAGAGTATAAGATATGTTTGTTGAGTTGAGATCGTTTTTAGAGAGAAAATAGACAGATCAATGTGGACAGGATTCATTACGTTTTGAGGCGGGCAGATATACCCGTCCCACTATAGGGCTTTTTCAATTAAAAGTTTCCGTCTGGCGTCACACTGTCTTAGATGCAGATGTCTGTTTGTGTCAGAAACAAAGATATTATTCATTAATTTAATACTACCTTAGTATTAAAAATTTTCCCCGATCTGAGCGCTCAGCATCACATGTCACACTAATACGTAGGTTGTGTCAGAAAATCAAAATATTATTTTGTCTCACAAAATTCTTGGCACTTTTTCCTGTTCGCGTGGTCATCTGTTTGTGCTTGTGAACCATAGGAAAAAGATGTCAATACAACTTCAACAACAATCAAAAATGATATCCATGACGCTGAAATGTTAAGAATTAACGTTTTATTTATAAATTTCCGATTTCTGTCTCACAAATCTCATAATTAAAGTGCATAAAGGATTATACATTTTTATTACACATACAAGGCCTTATAAGAATAGCAGTTCAGGCGCATGTAGCATAAATAAAAATCACCTATTCTACGCATTTGCAGTAGGGAGAAACATTTACTTCGTTTTTAAACATGTCGGGCAAGTTTAACAAATGGTAGATTATAAATTTTAAATCTGGTTAAGGAGTCTAAATAATTAATTTCAAACAACGTCGATGGTCAGAAAACCAATCTTTATGCGTCGCAAAACAAGGCTTGTAATGGTACAACAATTCTCTGTGTAATTAGGTGTAGGAGCTAACAGAGATATTATTGTAGATTATATTTATAGTCTATTCTTTGTGATAAATTTGGATGACTAGTCTGACCGCATTCGCTCTTTTCTGGTGCGTTGACAGTTCTAATATGATCCGCTCTCACTTCTTCTTTCCCATCTTCTTCTTCCCACTACTACTCTTATATGCGTGTTTATTTTTCCTTCGCAAGTGTTTAATGTAGACGTATTATCTTAGGTAAAATAAATATATTGATGATCTGTCGAGTTGTGTAGTTGGTGACTTAGTGTTGTTCAAGATTAGATGTTAGGATTGAGTTTAGTGTTGTGCCTGTTGGCCCTTAGATACGCTGGCTTGTTAGACCACACACAGCTGCTTTGATCAGGTTATGCTTCCTGTTAAAATGTTTAATTTTGTATGTAAATCATCAAAGTGCTATATGTTTAATGCCGAATGTTCAATGTGATCTCACAGCATAGCCAGCGCAGGCCACGTAAGTTACAATCCATAATTCAAAGATCCTAATATTTTGGCTTTCTTGTTTCAGAGGGAACCATTGGTACCGGTAACAGTAATAAACTGCTCTTGTACTGCCATCATATAGCTTATTATTTTAACACGCGAACTAAACTGCGTTAGTACGCACGTGGGGTATCTGAAAGCTGGCCTTTCTAGTGTAGTCGGGATTTAGTATAGATTATCCGTGAATTCTGTTTTCTCGGCTGTTTAACTTCCATTACGGTTTTTTATGATTGGTTTAAATAAAATGAAATTGAATTGAATAGAAAACTACGAGAGAAGTTTCAAACTGGCGCAGCAGGGCCGCTTCGATCATGGGTGGTATTGCGAGCCTCCACCGCCAGTGTGCCACATATCGTAAGCAGCTAACAACCGCGATTATATCAACAAGTGTGAGCAACCTCATAGCCTAACTGAAGTTATTAACGAGGTTTTAGGCAGCAATGTTCAATAATTGAGCGGCATTAGACCAGCTGGCTTGTTGACTTAGCCGCGTGGACTCTTTTAGGCGTCGATGATGACTCTTACCAAAATACTTTGGTTCTTTCGGTTTTGAACCTAAGCCAAGAGATTAACATTCAACATGAGCACTCCTACTGAACTTGCTAGGCTATAAAAATTAGGCAGTTTTGGGACAAAGTCTTCAATTGACCTTTGAACCCTTGACCTTAAACTGACCCGCCTGTGAGGCTACTGGGCCAAAGAGAATATTTTGTCTGTTGTTTTGAACTAACCATCCAAATTACATCGTCAACAGTGAACACTACTAACTGAAGTTATAAGGCAGAAAATGACATTATTTGGGACAAAGTTCATTGACCATTTGACCCCTGTGACTCTACAAAGAATATTTGTTCTTTTTGTTTCTTATACGCTACTACTAAATTATATCAAACAAGAGACACTCCTAACTGGAATTATAGCAGAAAATGGCATTTCAGGACAAAAGTTCATTGACGAGCTTTACCCTTGATGGATAGTCGCCAAAATCTACATCTTGGCTAGATGGTCGCATCCTTGTCCCAGAGTATCATTAAAATGCCATTTCCAAACGGTTACTCAGTAATCTTGTTCAGCACTGTGAGAAAAGTGTGGAAGCCGGGCACGGACACACGGACAGCACTGACGCATCGGACGACAACCCGAAAACATAAATCGCCCTTAGATATTACTAAGCGCTCAGTTAAGTGCATTTCTTATAGTAGCAGCAAGCTAAGAAGCGAGGTTGTCGCTCCGGCTGACCCTTACGGGGTGGCGGAGTCATAAAAATTCATGTCTTAAGCGATTTTGTCAAATATTTTATCATGTATACATTGTTTTAACAAGGATATCTAATTTTATTACAGGTCCCGCACGTAGATTTGGAATCACTATTTTCACAAGAAACATCTACAAATGTAATCGGATTACACTTATCAGACAAATTAAATTTGTAGCAAATTCCGTACATGTATATCGTACACTGGGGTACATAGGAAAAGAAAACGCTAATTTTGAATGAGCTTAGACCCACATATTGGAGTGGGGGGGGTGGGGTAGCCATCTGACAACCAGATATGGAATTAGTAGCGACTCTTTTATATGACAACAAAGCTTAATAAGCAACGAAAGTGAGTTACATGTACCAAAAAATGCTGACAGCGAAGCTAGAGACACATGAAGTCCATGGCAGCCAATAGGTTGAATAAAAATGCACCTCATTTGTGCAAAAATCATCTCTGTTTAGGTTTAAATACATCGATCCTGGCATCTTCACATGCGACATTTAGAAATAAGCGAAATTCATTCATTGAAGTCTAAAATGACAAAAAGTTAAAAAAATAGTGTATTAAATCTACAAAATACCTATTCATCTAATCTTTTTCGGCTGATCATAAGATATAGGAGAAAGAAAAGAAACGTGAACGGTACCAAAATACATGAATATAATTGTACAATCAAGCAAGAGTACTCTAAATTCAATAATGTGCTTAAACGTTTAATTACGAGTAAAACACAAAAATCATTTTACAGGCATCCAGGTATTAACATGAAACGAGGGTGTCATTTCTTTTCTTTTTTTTAACCATCATGTGCATGGTATTAGTTGATTAAAGCCCAAGTAATATTCTGCGAGGTTTGGTCCGATCAGGACAAACAATTTGGTCATCTTTCACAAGTATTCTATCTATCACCCCAGTATCATCAGAAAACCAAAAGTGACACCTATTGCTGAGATAATGTGTTAAAGTGACATTATTACATGAATGTTTAAATTAGATGACAGCACCTAGGGCGGGCTATGTACGTTACCTATGGGAAATCTCAAGGCTCCCCGCTCCCCGACCGCCCTGCCGGCTAAGAGATTTTGTAATCTGTGAATACAATCGTTCTAATAAACATCAGAACGCTTGAAGCAGTTTTCAGCGGACATCCAACAGACCATGATACATATAGGTGGTCAAAAAACATAATTGCAACAAATTTACATTTTCTACGCATTGTACCAAACTGATTATTCTTGGGCTTTAGTAAAATGTTTATTAATAAACTAATTTTATTACATGTTTTACGGCTAGTCACTGTACTGTGTAGTGGAATAGCCTCACTAAATCCCCATTCAACTGGTAAGGTTTATATGTGAGATACATGTATTTTCGCTAACACAAATTTGACATTTTGTCACAGATTTTTTTTCATGAGTGAATTCAGTAGTAGATAAATGGGAAAACAATATTTATCTGCACACTATTTTTTTATATACATAGTAGAAGATATCCATTGATTTCAAAATTAATAAAGTCCACCACAAAATGCCATAGTAATTTTCAAAAATCTTCAAGACATTAGAAACAACAATTTATTTGTTAGAAAGAGGATAATTTAATCTACAACTGTTTTTAATACAACACTTGACCACAATATAATCCACTGTCCCCTGATTGTTGTAAATACATCTCGCAGTTCTGATTAATCTATTTATAATTTTGAGAACAAAAGAAATCATCACCTTCTACTTACACACAGCAAACTCAAATACTTTCGCCCTTTCGTGCCAATATGGAGTCCTGACAGATAATTTTTTAATGAATATCTCTAAATGTATTCCAGTACGCATGTAAATCATCCATATTACCACTTGGCAAAGTCCAAGAATATGGAGAACAATTTTGGAAGAAATAAAAACTGCTCCTTTTTTAGCTTCCACCGTGTTTTGGATGATGCCCGTTCACCATTCCTAGATAAAATAGAATGGCTTCAGAAAGATGTTTATATAATTATTGAACGGGCCTTATTTCAAGTATGGAACACATTCTTAAAATAAGTAATCAAGAATATCAGCAGTTTCTGGAAGCACATTGTTTCATGAACCGGCACTTTTGCAGCACAGTCACATCAAGTCATCATGAAATGCTTAGTAGCCACGAGGTTTACTTCAATTCCAGATAGTTGACATACATTAAGTCCTCCCATTGCCTTTTGTGATATACGGTACCAGTTATCGTATCTAACCCATAACCCCAGTAAAGACGCGCATGATCTACTGTTCTGCGAGGTTAATTCTGATCGGATAGGAAACTTTATTCACAGGAAGTCTTCTTATTTATATTACTCTTCAGGGGGCGAGGAGGGCACAGCGTCAGCTAGTTGCGAGAAGTCGGCACCTGGCGTCGTGAACATCCGAACTCTCAGAGCACTGTCAAATATTGTCCCTAGCCAGATGATCGAGCACCATCCCCAAGTTCATGCATGCGCAAGACGGGCCATTATTATGCAGAGTTGTAACATCTCTGGATATGCTTGCAGAGTCTGGATTCCGCGTCAGGTTACTGAGACAGGCAGTAGATCGTTGCGCTGAGGCATCCACACAACTCAGCTCTTTCTCGAGAAGATCCATATAATTTCATCGGGGTTTTGACTCCATCCATATCCAAAACAGGGGCCAAAAGTCGGGTTGATGTATGGAGCCGCCGTCGCCTTTGACGACGAATATCCTTCATATTCGATCAACCATAGATCAACCGTAGGACACCCCTCTGTAAGTCACGAATACATATTACAAAATATTCTCCTGCATTCAAAACAAAGAGAGGAGAGAGAGACATTGATTTTTTTTTTGCTTAATCTGATAATCTTGTGTGGGTTGCGTGTTACTCAAACATAGTAAAATTAAATTTACAAAACAATACTACAGAGGACAAAAATCTGTGTAACTTTATTGAAAAGTTCAGTAAAAGTCGAGTATACGCAGAGCTACTGCGCGTAGCAGATCACGTGATAATTCTTATTGCTCAGCATATCACTAAGTGATGTTGGTCGAGAGCTCTGAACTAGCTCTTCGGTTTGTGTGGGGCATGGAGCGGGGTCGAGCAGCACTACACGTTAATTATTCATGGATATTGTATGTTGAACAATCATATGAATATTAAATATAGCCTATCCTGGTTCGCGTGACGGAATGTGTTGGTGAAAGGTTACCTGGCGTGTGTCCTAAGGATAGACATTCAGATGGTAACATACCGACCGCACTTAAATCAATTTCTTACGCATTTTTCAGAACTCACACAAAATTTGCCGCGAGTTTCTCTGACTGATTGAGCATATCTCAACTTTCAAGAAATACCATCACCTTCAAGATACCAGAGGGCGCAAGTAATAATCAAAATCACGATGCATAGGGAAGCCTTATCAAATTTTTAACCTGTTAGCAAAAATATTTTAAGCAAAGCCAACATTACTGTAAACCAACCTGATCGAAGTTCTCCACAAGAAATGAACATTCTATGACTAAATCATCTGTGCTCTTGCGGGACACATGAGAGCCAGAGCAGTTGCGCCGATTCAGTGCGATAAAAGCGCTGACCGTCAATCACGCGCCCCCGGAACTTCGCCGGGTGCAGTTTCCAGAGCAAGCCATGCTTTTCCCACGAGTGGGTTGCTGTATAGCCTTTGAGCGATCGATCATGATCATATCTTCATAGAGAAAAACGCATGTGTGTTCACAGTGTTGAATTGTGCCTTCAAGCCTATTGTCCGTGATCTCACATGCCTCAGGACAGTATTACCATCCAGAGTATTACTCAACCACTACCGGGTTAAAATCATTTTATATGGTATAGTATAAATTATTATATTTGCGGAGAGGTTTTGTCTGTTATGTATGCACCTACTCTATCAAAGAAGTGCGACAAGTAGAGGCCCATCAGCGATAATATTTAGTGAATTGCAATGACGACAATCATAGGAACGAGATGCACCCTCCTGCTACACCCTGCTAATAACTGAAATGGCAAAATTATTTTTATCATCCGCTTCACAACACAGCCGAACGCGCGCCCCCCGGGTTCTTGAGGAGAGGACAAAGAGAGCCAAAATTAATTAATAATGAAATATCCTAGCTCATCCACTGGAGTGATATCTATTCATATGACACATAGTATAGCAATAAATATTTGTAATTATTATTAATTCGGCTTTCTAAATCCATCTGTCCACTATGAGTGGCCATTGAGATACACTATTGAACTGATATTTCCCTGTGCTCGCGAATGTCTATCAGACACATTGGAAAGAAGTTTAATATAAATATATTAGAGATGACACGTTAGCTTGGCGTAAATAAACAACAAGTTGATACAACTAACGATAGGACATATGGCATTATAAACTCGAGATAAACTAATCGAGATTTGGAATGCTAGTTGGCTCAGATGACATGCTACAGGACTCTATACAGTTTACGAAACCTTATCACTACCAGACTACTGTAGACAGCTAACTAACTGGATTCTCACTCAAAAAGAGAGACAACAACTATTCAATGACTGTGCCAAACGACGCCATCCCAAAGCGGAGTTCCGTGACCCGCCTGTCCATTTACCAAGGGCTTCAAAGAAAGTTGAGCATGCCCCACCGAGAGCCAGGACTTTAGGCAGAGTTGCCGTTTAAAGTAATCCTAAGGATTTGTTCAAACCATATTTTGCGCCGTGCCTAAGCGAGCATATGAGAAAAGTGAGTAAACCGTATGTTCCTCCATGATCGTGCGAGTGTTTCGAGGCAGTGTACTGCGCGCGTGCTGTTCCGGGAGGCCGCCGAGCGCGTCATCTTGAAGAGTAAGAAAGAGCGAGCGCAACACAACTCGGCCATTGTGCTGAGTGGTACAACCAGAATTGATTTGAAGGTGGCGCGTAGTTGTACAGTCTGAAGTACCGCCATGGCCTCATGTCTCTCCGGCGATAACCCTCAACGCTGCCTTATAGCACGCGTAAATGAGTGAACAAGATGATAAGAAAGATTATATGGTGTTAATTAGCCGAACTTTCTTCGGGAAGCCCCTCTTTTCAAACCTCTCTGACTGGCACTTTAAAACGTTGTTTTGCAGTAGCAAACAATCCTCTCATGGAAGCTGCCATCTTGAATAACTTTAGGCTGTATCAATATTTTGTACATTTACTCCTTTACCTATTATCATTTTGTTTTTGAATCAACCTAAAACTGTAATCAAATATTAGAATACATTTGGAATTTTAATTATTGATATGAAATTGGTTAGATTGTATTTTAAAAATATTAAAACTATTAGATTTCTCTATAATATAATTGATAATCTGCAACAGAATGTCAAAGCGCGTCATCAGTGCAGTGCCAGACTCGAATCGAGCATGAAATTGTCAATTTAACCCTAGTAAATGCCATATCTGCAGCAGTGAGGTGTGATAATAGTGCAGCAATCATGGAAGGTATACCGCAAATTCCGTCGGGTATGTTGCTTTCAAATTTAATCGTCAATCAATTTGGTTCATTGTGACAATCCAAATCATGCAAATGGCATTTCCATTTGGCATTGCCATTTGATCGGTCCCACCTACTTGGTTTTGTGTACTGTAGTTGTCCTTATGATGTCGACCACTCACACAGGATGAGCGTTAGGAAATAGAAATGCGCTGCGAGACTGTGTGCGATGCTTTTCCAAGGCCAAAAATAATAAATTTCTGAATGAATGCATGAAAAAATTTCAGCTTTAATGAGTTACCCACATGATTTCTTCAGTAACTTTAGGTCTGA
>JZLH01S0210062.1:559-10607 GCA_001188425.1 Eucidaris tribuloides
CCACATTAACGACACTACACTTACGTGTACAACTACAATTATAGCTATAACACATCATTTCAAGCACGCCTACAGTACGGGAGGGGGGGGGTTAAGACTATTATTGATTTCCATTTCACATGGGTGTTTATAAGAGATATGCGTCTACAGTGTAAATGTATTCCCCTGGCCGAAAAATGTTGGTATATATCGCCTTTTGGACTTATTTTCAATATTAAGCTACAATATAAATATTCGGAAATATATCTATAAATATTTATTTCCAGCTAACGTTGTTCGCTTGACGCATTACATGAAATATAACCTCTCACTAAACTCAGGAGTCTCTGACTTCCTTATATGGAACTGATTTGTTGGATTTGTATAGACAGACAAGTAAATCGATTTAAAAAAAGATTATAGATAGATAGATAGATAGATAGATAGATAGATAGATAGATAGATAGATAGATAGATAGATAGATGGATAGAAAGATAGATAGATAGATAGATAGATAGTAGATAGATACAATTACCGTAGATAGATAGATAGATAGATAGATAGATAGATAGATAGATAAATAGATAGATAGATGGATAGAAAGATAGATAGATAGATAGATAGATAGATAGATTGATTGATAGATAAATAGATAGATAGATGGATAGAAGATTGATAGATAGATAGTAGATAGATTGATAGATAATAGATAGATGGATAGAAAATAGATAGATAGATAGATAGATAGATAGATAGATAGATAGATAGATAGATAGATAGATAGATAGATAGAAAGATAGATAGATATAGATGGATGAAAATATTTAGATATTTATTTATACTATTAAAGTGATAGGCTAACATTGTGGAGCTTTAATTTATAAAAATGTCAAATTTTGATATCTGAACTACATAGTAGTGTTCATATGGACAAATAAACACACTAGAATAAAAAAGTTTGGAAAGTTACACCGCCAATGGCCAGTTATGCATGAATAAACAATTAAAACTCGGGGCGAGTTTAAATAGCGTAGGTGTACACACAGTAAGTCTATGGGAGAAAATGGGCAGGGATCAACTTACGATTTTCAATTTTTAAAGCACTAAATAGTCATTTTGAAATACAATTTTTTTTCAGGGCGTCATTTTTAGACCTTATCAAAGACAATGGTAGCATGGGAAATCATGTAGCTCAGATTTTTTTAACTGTGGTAAATGTTAGCCAATACCTTTAAAGTTCACCTCTTAAGAAGTTTGAGATTTGTAAGGCACACTTTTAACGAAGGATGATGAGGATCAGCTGGATAGAAAATATTGGGGAGGTGTTTCTGCGGTGCTGAAGTTGAAAAGAAAGTGATAAGCGAGATAAGAATGAGACAAAAAATGGGACATGTTCCTCGAAAGGATGGTCTTCAGGACATTGCCTTGAAGGGCAAAATATGGGAAGAAAAGCCGGGCACCCAATTCCCTGGTCTTCCAGCCAATACTGAAAACTCTTCATCCACATCATCTGTAAGAAGACAGATGATGTGTGAAGAGTTTTCAGTATATATTGGCTGGAAGACCACGGAATTGGGTGCCCGGCTGTAAACTAACATAAAAAAACTAAAGACGGACAGTTGTAGCACTCCATGATCTCCAAAGTCATAAGATGTGGCAAGTAGAGAGAGAAACAGATGATTATGATGATGATGATGATTGGTTCTGTTCTTCTTCTGATGATCTTTATTATTATTATTATTGTTATTATTATTGTTGTTGTTATTATTGTTATTGTTATTACTATCATCATCATCATCATCATCATCATCATCATCATTATTATTGTGGTAGTAGCAGAAGTAGTAGTACTAGTAAAAGTATTAGTTTTGAGAGAATGACGTCATCATAATCACGGAAACCCAACTTTTGGAAGTTCCTCGATCATGCCACGCCCACAGGAAACATGACGTCACCGGATCTGTCCATGTTTCCGTCGATTAATTTGATATTATATATTTTATTTGATTTAATCTTGTTAACACTTCGCCACTATTTCTGCTCGGAACAGGAAGAAGTGGATTTATCAAAGTTTAACCTTAAAATGGATCCGCTACATTTTTTCTGTAATTGCCGGTGCAAGCACTACCACACGATGGTTACTATACTTTGTGAACAACGAACCACTCTTTAAAGGCAGTGGATCTCTTTTGCATGCCTAAAAATTAACAATGTGTAAATACAATGGCATTTAAAAGAAAATGTCATCTGGGAACCTTTAGCAAAATATAGGAGCTAGAGACTCAGTTTTAGTGGAATTATAGTGACCGTTAGACTCTGATTTGATTTTTTTTTCTCGCGAGGAAAAAATTCCTGCCATAGAACGTACACTAAACGGCTACTGTTTTTCTTCGCATTTTTCAAATTCTAAGCAACTACTCTCCCCAGATTTCACAGACATACCCTTCATTAATAGCCTAAGGGCATGGGTTCTTTTTTCTTGGTCTGCAGGGGATGTTTGCAAATGAGATCCACTGCCTTTAAGGAGTGATATACAGTGTGTCCCAGAAAAAAAGGAAACCGGATTTCATTCGCAAAAATATTCTATCATAATGAATACTTTCTTCAATGAATTAGGTATGATTGTAAAGCTCTGTTCATCTTCTTTCATGTGATACATTACTAATTATTGATCGTTCACACATAATTGAACTAAAACAATGGATATTGGTGCTACCAAAATTTCATTTGCACGCGCATATTCTATTTTTGAGTCCATTTTCATGGTATTAAATGTAATTGTTTTTAAAAAATAAAAGTATGACATAAAAATTCAGAATTTTCTCTTTTATATGACACCTCAGGCGTAACAAATAAATTATGTATGCCGCCGAACAAGTAAAATTAAAACAGGCCTGTTTTAGCCTGATTTTTAAAATGAATAAATTTTGAGAACTGGAAGTGAGCAGAACAATAAGGTTCACGCACAGCTGACTTCACATAATATCTTGCTCCGGACACAACAAAAGGCTCCGAATCATGTTAGCAGGGTAATTTCTTGGTTGCTGGCTGCCAATTCCAGAAAACAGGGTTAATGAATGCATTTTGGAACATTTCTGATAACAAGCATCTTTTCAAATTGTCTTTTTCTCACTGATGCAACGTCTATTTTTTCACAAATGTGGTATCCATTATTAAAGAAGATGAAATCAGCTTTTCAATGATGCCTTTCAATGCCGAAAATATTCAGAATACATTCAATCATGAAAGTTTGAATTTCAAATTTGCTCGTGCAAATGATTTTATACCCGTGTCCCTTCTGATTGTCTTTGCTCAGTCATGCGTGAATGGAAATCTCTCTGACTGGTATCAAATTAAAGAAGAGAAAATATGCTTTCCAACTTTGTACGATTTTTTTGTCATATTTGTTATCAACATACAAAAATATCTTCAACAATCTCGGTTTCCTTTTTTCTGGGACACACTGTATATCACACTTTTTAGAAAGATCATCGTGAGTAATATAATCATTTCAATCATCACTAAATATAAGTACAATTAAGACATATATTATATGCATATTTATTATTTTTATGTATTTCTGCTAAATTGTTGGGGATGATTATCATTATCAATGTTATAATATTCCCCACCTGAAATTGGGGGAATACAAACCCTTAATTCCCTATGTATACACGGTAATGCATATATTGTATTGACTATTGAGAAGGTATATCTGTTCGCAAATGAATCAAATCTTTATACTGAGAAATTCTTGAAATGCGAGATTACATTTTACTTAAGTTCAAGCACGACTTCATTCTCGGATTAAAAATGTTGGACTTCGATCTATACAACAAGGACACTTCAAAGCGGCGAAGAATAAAATAAGTGTTCGCAGACCCACTGTGACCAGTTGTAAACAACGCACTTTGACACGAATTACACGAAAGAAACACGTTAGAGAATCATTTATTCTTGAAAATCAAAATTTCACATTCGTTTTTAATTGGAGTTAAGATTAATTTCATTTGATAGCAAATTTGCACGAAATTAAAAGGGGTCTTATCTGAGTAAAGTGGACAAAACTAATCAAACTGATTATTATTGTTTCCGTTATCAGATATAAACGTTACGAACTGCATCAAACAAATATTGACAGTCATACAGATTATTCATCGAAAATGGTAAATGCTCGAGTGTTCACCTTTTGCCCTTTAAAATCCAGGTAAATCACATTGGAATTTTGATACTTTTTAAGAGAAATGCATGATACTATAACACAAGTACAACCCTATGACTGTATTTGCATGATTTCAATACGATAGCTGTTATTTTTGGTCAAAACGGCACTTTCTCCATAATAATTTTAAGAGAATCGTTTGGTTATCAAGAAGCAACTACTCTGAACCATGCGTAGAAGGGGTGGGATGGAGTTACATTGTTCAAAACTCAGTCAATGAAAAAATAGGGGGAAGAGGTGCACTATAAAGTGTCATTTTTAGATTTACAATCTTGATAAATTCCACCGGCCATTACAAACTAGAACGTCTTTCAATTACGCCTTATGAAGACATTTTTTTTAGTCAGAATAATGTAATGATTAGGGGGTGGGGAGCAAGATAGGGGTGGGGTGCAGCTATATCCTTCTGGTTCTGATGACACTACGTTTTTCGATGTTTTTGTTAATGAAGCCATAATTCTTTAACTCCCTCCTCAGAGCTTCAGGCGCGTCGATCCACATTTCGAATGGGGTGGGGCAAAAGTAAAAAAAAATCAACATTATTTTTTGAGCGATCAGTGTGCAAACTTTCATTACAAATTGACAGTTATGTATGCGCAGTTGTATATTTGTATTAAGTGTAATGGTGTTGTGCCTTGCACTACACTTATTATATTCTTGCACTATTTTTTAGGGGGGCAAAGTTTTACGGGTAGTATTGAGGCAAAAAATCAGGAATACCCAATCGTTATCACCACACATGAGGCCACTAAGATGGGACGCCAAATGTCCCTTTTAGGCGTGGTGTGGCCAGGGTCGTCGATCATGGCGGAGGGGCTGTGAAGCAGTAGCCACCCCAATTAAAATGCTGGTGGGGGGGGAACATATCGATTAGCCTCCACAATAATTATAAAAACTTTAAAAATTCATGAATGTAATGCAAGGACACGTTTAAAAGCTAAACAAGACACTACAAATCATAAAAGTTAACATGAAACTACTGCTAAACATACACACTTTTCACTTTTTTGACGTGCTTCGTGCGCAAAATTCATTGCAATTTGGCGCCCGGAGCGCACCAAACAGGTTTGATTACTTTTGCCCCCCCCCCCTTCATCCAAAAAATGGACCGACGAGTATTTTTTGGACGTGGAGAGGGGGGAGGAAGTTTTAAAACAAATGTCTTAACGTTTTCTTTAAACTGTGTCTTTATGTACTGTGTGACGTGTCCCGTTAGGGGCCAAAAAGAGGAAAAGGAAAAGAAAAACATAGGAAAACATATAATTATGAATAATAAATAATTGAACGAAAATCACTTTCAAAGATTAAAGACCGTAGACTTCAAAGAGTGTCACTTCACTCAATATTGGCACAAATCGAAAGAGGGTACATTAACTTGGAAAAGAGGGCTTATTTTCCATTCATAATTGGGGCAGGTGCCACCCCCCCCCCCCCCAGGTTCCGGTGCTTTTGAATAGCAGGGTTGAATGAAGTTCTTACTTTCAACTTTGGGATAAATTACTCTAGAATGAAGTACGTTGTTCAAAGCTTCTGTTGTCTAAATTTCTTTGTGAAATTTTTATTGCGATTTAAACAATCACCATCAGCATTCATTGTAACAGGCAAAATTGTTGTCTGTACGGCAAGGTATTTGGGATCAATTTCTATCAGGACACAATAATAAACTGAACACTGGTAAATGAACGCTTGTTTCTCCGCAATAACCAAAATCAAGACAATTCTTCCCAGCCAGGAGATACACTTAAGGTAGTGTATGCATTAGTATATGTTTCAAACAGTTTTGTTCTTGAGTTTCTTTGTTTTGCTTTGTTTTGTTTTGTTTTGTGTTGTGTTGTTGTTGTTGTTGTTTTTTACTTTTTCCAATCATGACAATGCCCTCAATACGTTATCGTTGTATAGTGTTTGGGCGGGTGCACGTGTATGGTGTGTATGTTTTTGTGGTGTGTATGTGTGTGTGGTGTGTGGTGTTTGTGGTGTGTGGTGTAGGTGGTATGGTGTGGTGTCTGTGGTGTATCTGTGTGTCTTTCTGTTTATGGTTAGTACATTTCGTCATATAGGCATATTTACTTATATGACATAGATGTATATTGGACCGGGGAATGATTGGTTTTAGTACGGGATCCTGTTCTAGTAGGATCCATGCATGATTGTAGTGAGAATGATACAGCCTGGTAACGTTATATACGTTGTCAAATTTTCTTCACGCCATGCCAAATATCAGAATGATGTCATATTTTGTTTTACTATGATATTGATGTCAAATCTTAAGTAAAAAAAAAAAAAAAAAAAGTTTAACTGGACCCCAGATATAAATCGGTGAATATTTATTCATTCGGAGGGGAAATTTATATCGTATTTTCTATTAGATGAGATTCTGAGCCCACCTCCACTGTCATCACACAATTTTGTAATTCTCGTATTGGGGGAATATTGAAAACACCCAACGCCCCACCACGAGTAGGATTCACATCAAATTCAGCAACAGCAGAATTATATTTATTTTCATGTTTTCATATTTTTCATATTTTCATATTTTCACCACATATGGAACACATTCCCGGATTTCCTCAAACAGATAAAATTTCTGACTCTTTTAAAGCAATAAATAACGAATTAAACATATTTCCTTTACATTGCATATTGAGTAATTATGTTTATATTATATTCTTTCCCAGCCTTAACTTGATATTAAGATTTCAAAACAAATTTTAATGGCCGAGCACCCCCACCCCGTCAAGTTCCAAGCCCTTCACACATGCACTTGCACCTCATGTATTATGAATAGAAAGTAAATCTATCATAGAATTTTCCAGGGTTGCCATGCCTTTAAAGCTTTGTTTTGTTGTGTCAATCCCTTATAATTTGCGTACTTGAAAATACAATTTATATTGCTCATTATTTGTGATAATTCGTATTATATTACAATAATTCATAATTGTATAATCTAATGTATAAACGATATGTACATGTACTCATATAGTTTTATTATATCTTGTAGATGCATTTTCTTTGTAAAATATTGTTCGTTTAACATTGACTACAGTTTAAAATATCTGAGCTACATAATCCTCCCTGATCTAAATGTCATTTGGTGCTTTAAAAGAGTGGAAATCTGGAGTATCCAGTGTGACCTTCTAACCTTGTCTATTTCCTCCCATGGACTACTGCATGTGTTACAGGTCTGACTAATTTATACTCGGGAAGAGCACTAATCTGTTTATCCATGCATACTATGCAAGTGGCCTCAGCATTCCAAACGTTTGTATGCTTGCCCCATTTAAGCACTATGATGTAGCTCAGATGTCACAGTTTGACAGGTTTTTTTTTAAATTGAAGTTCACAATATTAGCCTTTATCTTTAAAAATAGAAAGTACATGCAGCTATCTAAACTACTTAGTACCTAAAAATCACCATTTTCTTTGAAGTCTGAATTCCTGTCATTCTGAAAATATCCTGCATGACCTTGAATGTCAAGGTACTAAGGCCTGCAGTAAGCTCTCTTTGCACGTCAGGGGTTATGGGAGCGCGGCATACGTCAGTCCCACCGTAATGTCCCGCTCCACGTCAAAGTCATAAATATTCCTCAACAGAAGTTAAAACACAAAGCTATTTTATATATATCGACATTCCCTTCAAGAAATCGATTCAGGTGGTACCTATGAAAAATGAGAAGAGTGACAGGTAATGGAATCGTACTATGCCTACGCCGGACGTTTTGTAATCTTGGCCATTCTATTCGTTTTGACTCTTAATTATTGCTTCAGAATTAAAAGTAGTTTGCGCATTTTCACTCATGAATTTGAAGCTTATCCCCATCCTAACTCCCCACCCACGTCTTCCACGAGTATGCATGCACGTGGTTATTCTCATACACGTCTTGCAAGTATTAAGTACTATAAATGTATGCCAGTTTGCACAGCTTTTTCACTTTTGGTTTCTGTTTGTTATGTGTTTGTTTTGTTTTGCTTTATTTTGGATTTTTTTTTTTGGTCGTATTTTTCAGGCAGTGGTCTCTAGTCGGTAATAACCCACTAGCAACTTTGTTGGGGTGGAAGGGGTGATGTCAGCACTTTTTCTCATCTAAAAAAAATTGAAACAAGCCAGTTGTTTACTCATAGTCCTGAAATTACCGCGTGAAGATAAAAAATAACACTTTCACATATTGCGTTGAAATGACAACAAACAGAAACACACTTGTTAATAATCACAAAGGAATATAGAAGTTTCACGTGCAAAATGGATCCTTGAATTATACATTCAAACTGTATAGGGTAGATATTCTGATCCTTCAGTTTCGACCCACAAAAATGATAACGTTATATTAGTGACTAAACAGCTACTTTCTTGAAACAAACGAATAAAAATTAAGTCTTCCCTGTAGGCCTACATGCTGTAAGGCGTAAATTTCAAGTAGACCCATTGGAGTGCATTTTGTAAAAGCAGGGAGAAGGAAGTTCTACAGTGCGTCCCAGAATAAAAAGAACCCTAAAACAAGGCTTATTGTGCAAAACTGGGCGTATGATTGAAAAAAAAAACTATTGAAAATAAACTTTGACTTATATTCTATAAAATATTACACCAGGCAAACTTTTTCTTTTATTCATGCATATTTGAAGACCACAACTTTCAAAATTTAATGTCAAAAACCATTTGCTACACGATTTGGCTTAGACACTCCGCAAACCACGTCGTGTCCATCTCTTTCTTTTCCTGATACAGAAAAAATAGGCTTAACTTTGCACCAAAGGTGCAGACCAATGTCACACTGGGAGCACCTTTAAAAGTGCAACTTTGCACCTTTCTGAAAGGTGCAAAGTTGCGCCCGAAAGGTGCAAAGTTGCACCATAGAAAATAAAAAAGTATTCTTCTTTTTCTTGCAAACTGTGTGTTTTTGTGTGTGAACCGCAATTTACGTTCATTTTAGTGCTATTTATAGTATTTACATTATAATACACTTTATTTATTAACATTTACAAGTATTTAAAAACTGGTACAAATATGACCTTATACCGGGGCTCGAACCTGCGACTGAGTCCGCATGTGAGACGGACGCTCTACCCACTTGGCCAACACGCTGGCCGTGAAGGTGTGTATTTTCAGTATTGAAATTGTATTCATAGAAACAGAATGCGTAAGAATAGCTCACACCAGGCTTCGGAAGAGAAAACATCCATAAATTTGCATAAATGTGCACTTCAAAGGTGCAAACTTGCAAACATTAATGGAGTGGGGCCAGCGCTCAGCCGTGAAAGGTGCAGAATTGCACGAATACGGCGGCAGAAATTGCTCTGCACCTATGTCCGCAAAGTTGCACGTTGTGCGCTCCTTTATTTTTTAGTGTGTATGTTCAGTGTCAAAGCCAACAAGTGTAGCAAATGGTTTTTTACATTAAAGCACAAGTATAGTTTGGTCAATCAGACAAAAGTTTCTCAGTCCTTCTTAAAGTATTCTACTGTCACCACACACATCAGAAAACAACATCAAACCCACACATCGGAAAACAACATAAAACCTACTGAAAATTGTTTATAGGGTTAAATTGTGATGTTTAGATTATGGGAGAACCTCTGGCGGTACATTACCTATGGGAAATGTCGCATTAAATAATAATTTTGAAATATTGAAACTGACCTGACAGTTGAAGAAATTTCATTAAAAGTTGACGAAAATGGCCGGGGAAAGCTACATTACTATTATCATCATCATTATTAGCATTTATTTATTTATTTATTTATTATTATTATCATTATTATTATTATTATTATTATTATTATTATTATT
The DNA here is from genome assembly GCA_001188425.1 of Eucidaris tribuloides. Lineage (NCBI taxonomy): Eukaryota > Metazoa > Echinodermata > Echinoidea > Cidaroida > Cidaridae > Eucidaris > Eucidaris tribuloides. The sequence continues at coordinate 10,544 of JZLH01S0210062.1, forward strand.
ATTATTATTATTATTATTATTATTATTATTATTATTATTATTATTATTATTATTATTATTATTA
>JZLH01S0210062.1:10900-27038 GCA_001188425.1 Eucidaris tribuloides
TATTATACTATTATCTATTATTATTTATTTATTTATTTATTTATTATTATTATCTATTATTATTATTATTATTATTATTATTATTATTATTATTATTATTATTATTATTATTATTATCATTATTATTATTATTATTATTATTATTATTATTATTATTATTATTATTATTATTATTATTATTATTATTATTATTATCATCATCAACAAGAGCAGCATGATGATGAGGATGTAGTTAGCAAGACAATACGTTATTATATCCAATCTCAATTCTGATCATAAATAGGGCGCAAGGGGTAATTTGTATCTTCAAAATAGTCGCCAAGTCATCTCTAATAAAACCCCAAAGGGCGCATACTGGTTATATTTCACACCTTATTGGAGGTACGATAACATAAATCTCCCCGATCATAATTAAGATACTAAAATAGTCTGTTTCGCATAATTCGTCGAGACTTCCAGTAAATGTGAAATGCGGATGATATGCCTATATATTACCAGAATAATGACATGTCTTAATATGGAGTAGAATTTTGAGACTAGAAAACTCGGGGGAAATCATTAAATGGATGTAAACGTAGACCCGGAAGTAAACTGTCAAATCGCATGACAAAACGAGACATAAATAGTTGTAAACGCGAAAGATCCTTTGAAATGATGATCCTATATAGACAATGAGTCATTACCTGAATGATTATGTTCCCTTCCCCGTTTCTGAAGACGCGTCATACACAGGGAACAAAATAACATTATTTTGGAACAATTATTCTGACATGCATGCGAAATTGACCCGGTAATTTAGTGACCACATGCAGGGGAAACTCCATGATCTACCGGCTAACAGAGAACAGTACATTTTCGATGCGTTTGACAGACACACACCGGAGACACACATCACAAATCGCCCCTCAATGTGCGTCGTACACGGATAGATAAGGTGCGTAATTTGGAGCTTTAATGCAGCCTGAACTTTGTACCAACAGACAGCTGAGTGGTAGACAAAGTGCTACCGTCCCTAGCGTATACGTAACTATGTTTCCAGAATCACTCAATCTATAAAACACTTGAACAAGTATGGGAATTTACGTCAGCTTCATACACTAGTTATTGATTCTACGAATACATCATCATTTGTCAAATTATAAGGAATAATCACATCTGGTAAATGTCGATAGAAATAATTACTCCAGTTGCAGATCGAGGAATTCGGTTGCCGAAGCGCGCCGGAAATCGGTTCAGTTCCCTCTGAAAAGCAAGAAAAAAAAAAATGTACATACTTATACGCATATCCTGCAAAATTGTATTCAAATTGCGTCATCACTGTAAAAAAAAAAACTCGTCAAGCTGACAAAAAAAAAATATTCGTCCAGCTGGTGTCTCTATCGCAATTTTTATTCGCGTCATATCTGGTGGCGTAACGAAATTTCTTTCGTCAGGCTGAGCGGAGAAAATCTCGTCCTGTATCGACGATTTTTTTTTTCGCTCAAACAGCTTTGTGCGCAGGCTGCGAAGAATCTGGTCCTGCTGTGGTGTCTCTATCGCCTAATTTTGTTTTCGTCAAGCCATTCTTGGCCCCCAAGGCATGACGAAGAAAATCTGGTCTGCTGTGGTGTCTAATTTATCAACTGATTTTTTTTCTTCGTCAAGCATCTATGTGCCAGCTGACGAAGAAATCTGGTCCTGCTGTGTGTGTCTGAATTGGCGATTATTTTTTGTTCAAGCATCTCCTTGTCATCCACAGGTCTTCGCACTGAGTTTGCGCTGTCTGCGATAAGTTTCAGTTCTGTTAGGAAGAGCGATTGTTCACAACAACAAACTGCAGGCGATAAATGCATGGAATTTCTAATGACACGTACTTGACACAAATGAAATATTCTTCACTTATACGACGAGTTCCAGTAATCAGATATGCTTTATTTCACTGTGTGAGTAAATGATCATAAACGCATTTAAATCAAAGACTGTGGCAGTCTGGGATTATCAAACCTTGTCATAATTATAGAGTAACTTGCTTTACCTGGTATCTGAAGGCGAGTAATGTATTTAATATTCACTTTCAGTATTAATCATGGATTTACTTTCTCTTTCTTTAAACTTAACATAACATTGAGTGCTCAATGAAGAAAAGAGTACAATAATTAATATTCCATATTATGTTAACACAATTCATGATATCTTAATCATGTTTTACCCGGGTAAAACTAAAGGCATTAAGACATGGTCAACACAAAACAGAATGTCTGCGAAATGCTAGCTTTGGATGTTCATAATGGCTCCCAACTTATCACAAACTGTTCCGGTTATCACTGTTTGTGTATGCTCACAACCTTTGCCTGCTGGCTAACCGAGAAGATCACGATGATGCCCATGTTACGATCAAATTCAACTACGCGAAAATGAAACAAAATGATACAATATTTGATTTCAGAAAGTATTTATTATATTGGGGTATTTTCCTTGAAAAACCAAATAAAGCTTCACCGATGTTTTTTATCACTTACTCTACGTACGATGTTAAATGTTTAATCACAATGCTAAAGGATCTGTAGCGATATGAATCCGCGGCTCTAGTTGATGCGCAGGTAATAATCCGATCCAGTATTTCCCAATTATGATCGGCATATTGATCAGATGTTGTGACTGACTGATAGCAGATTTTCAGATACATTAAGTCCAAACAGATGATCCAAGATGAATTTTACAAAATTATAGAAACACTGGTATGACTTGGTATAGATGTCCCATTTGAGAGTATAGCAAGGTGTAGCAGAAATCCCAGTATGAAAATGTTAGCGGTAAGTTCACACGTCCTCACACTTATTCCAAATGCTGCAGATAATATACATGTAGTAATCAATATTAATGGCACAACAGTGTAAGGCTTTCCTCAGGCAGGATCTCATAACCTATAAACAAGAAGGATAACTATCACACAGAGAAACTCTCATTAAATTATAAAGTTGTGTGTCGAACGCAAGTCACGATAAACTCCATAATGCAGGTTACTATTAATGAGCTAAGATGACAGAAAAAAAAACCCTCCTAAAACTCATGTCCAAAACATCGCTGATACATATATACTAAAATCTGTAGACATCTAAGAAAGATCTATGGATTCGACATTTCCTTATATACAGAGTTCATATAACACAATGGTTTCTGGAAAAATACCTTTCTACAACTATCAAACTATCACCCACCCAGTTCTATAACTAATATTGGCCTATAAGGTCACTGACTTACACACTTGCATCATCACTGAAGGCCTCTTTATTATGCTAATTAGCTAACACCTGGCCCGAAGCATCTAGCATTTTTCACAATATGCTTGTATGTACATTCACTCGGCAGGCAGTGAAAATATTTCAATGTTGATTTCACCACACAAAGCAATAGACATCATCTAATTTACTGCTACATAATCAACTTAACATGACAATTTTATAACCCAAGATGATCAAGCGTAGCAGATATGCTTCGTTACTGTTTTCGCAGAATCAGAACCAGAGAACAAGATAGTCCGACGATCGATGGCTTGTCGTACCAGTATCCGCTGGCCGGTTACAATTTTTTTTTTTTTTTTTTACCAGGGTAAAAAAAAAAAAATAGTCAGAGGCATGGGAAAAGAAGGGGACCCAGCTCATCCATGTCGAAAGCTGTTAAAATATTATGTAACCAAACATTGTCATGGCAACTGCTGAAAAACCCTAGCTTTTTTCATATTCCCCGAAAAATACATGTATTCATATAAATAAACACAGAACAGTTATTCTGATTTCTTTTGCAAACTCTATATTATGAATAAACTGCACGAGTTATTCCGGTAATCCTTCCTGGATTTTCTGTTGTCAGAAATAGCATCAATGTATTGTGATTCTAAGCAAACTTCTGACTAAATAAGATCGTGAAATAATAACACATTATTGTTACATATGAATGGACTTCATTATTCCACCAACCGTGTTACACTGTGCATAAAGAAAATGGACAAGAATTAAAATGCTCGCATTTTTTTTTTTAAAAACCCTCTTGTTTTCCAGAAGCCAAAACTTTCCAAATTAATACGAATCCAGAAGTTTAATAAGTAGAAGATTCACTATTCCTTTCTGTATTATTGGATTATCAAATTGAACTGAAAAAATTCAATTTCATCTTCCTACTTATGTACAAATTACAGGGGTTCAAATGTTAGACGTCATATTTTTCCTTCTAGCATAACTTTTACACTGATAACACTTTGTACCTTTGTGACTTGCAAACTCGAAAGAAATGCGGTTTTCGCGAAAAGTCGTTAAAGTGGATCTGACCCCTTTTGCAAACAAGCTCTTCAATTAATGTTCAACTGTTTGTATGTATTGCATTTTGTTATAACTGCATTCAGTCCGGAATGGGACGATGGACCTGGATTTATGTATTCCTTTTTTGATTCAAATAAAGAATGCTTAATCAATTCAAATTTATGAATATTGTTGTGAGAGTTGCAGTCGTAGCAAAGGTACAAATCGTGTAACAGTGTAAAGTTATGCTAAAGGAAAATAGTACGTCTAATATTGAACCGCTGGTAATTTGTACATAAGTAGGGAAGAAGAAAATTAATTATTTTCATTCAATTTATATCCAATATACAGAAAGACAATTAGTGAATCTTCGTACTTATAAACTTCTGGATTTCTGGTATTATGCTTGGAAAGTTTTGGTTTGGAAAAAAGTAAAAAAAAAATTGGCATTTTTAATTCTTGTCCATTCTTTCATGCACAGTGATAACACATGTTGGAAAAAATAATGATCATCATATGTAACAATAATTGATGTTATTTCAGGATATTGATTCTAGTCAGAAATGTTTGTAGAATCAGCAATACATTGATTGTAATTTCTGACAACGAACATATCGCAGGAAGGATTATCGAAATACTCGTGGCAGTTATTCATATATAGAGTTTTGGCAGAAAGAAATTCAGAATAATTGTTCTGTGTTTATTTATATGAATACATGTTATTCGCTGAATATGAAAAGAGCTAAGGGTTGTTTCAGGCAGTTGCCATGACATTTGTTTGGTTACATAATTTTTAAAGCAGCTTCGAACATGGATAGCTGGGCTCCTCCTTTCTCTTCCCATGCTCTGCTGGTAAAATGTAACGGCCCAGCGTAAAAATAACTGGTACACAAGCCATGATCGTCGACATCTTGTTTCTCTTGGTTCATGATTTTCTGCGAACATCGAAGCGATATCTGCTACGCTTGATCATCTTGGGTGTTTAAAATTTTGTTAGTTGATTATGTAGCCAGTAAATTATGATGATGTCTAAGTGCTTGTGTGAAATCAACATTGAAATATTTTCAAGACTGCCTGCCGAGTGAAATGTACATACAAGCAATGTGAAAGCATGCTAGATGCTTTCAGGGCGCCAGGTGTTAGCTAATTAGCATAATAAAGAGGCCTCAGGTGATGATGCCAGTGTGTAAGTTCAGTTGACTTATATTCGTAATATGAAGAGCTCAGTTGCAAATTGAAATTTTTTCAGATCCAAATCGGTCAGACTGCGACGGAAAATCGTGTAGTGTGGCGATGGCCTTTTTACTAAGAAACAGGCAGGACGAATTAAAATCTCGTCGTACTCGGCAGAGGCATGACCTAACAATTGTGTTTACCGTGTAACGTAACATATATCATATTCATTACCATTCGCACTCGTACCGGGCAATGGCTGTAGGCGCTTAAACGGGGAAAAAACATTTTTTTGTCATGAAAGCAAGGTACGACTCACCGTACGTACGAAGTCTGTGATCCTGGGATAGGTTCTCCCAAGGGGCACACTTCTTCGCCCTTCAACTCCAGCTGGTCTGTGGCTTCTATTTCGCCATTTCAAAGGTTGTTTGGCATCGTTTTGGTGTCTTCGTTCAAGGCGTATTCGCATGTCATTAATGGGATATCAGATCGAGCGCGCATGCTCAGAGAGAAGCGGCGTGACAGAGCTGGACGAAAAGCAATTGGTCTAGATAAGGCAATATTTGTAGGATACCAGTCAGGACGAATTTTCTGTAGATGGGTCTGGACGAATATACATTTCGTATAAAGAAATAATATTACTTCATGTCATCTAGCAGAATTTGTGCGCAATCGTAGGCAGCATGATCAAATAAGGCAGGACGAAAGTAAATTCTTCAGCAGGACGAATTAAATCTTCGTCGTACTCAAGAGCACGACGAGATTTTGTTTTACAGTGTGATGGCGCAAAAGCGGTCACCGCGCCAACAATGATTAGGCTGCAATATCACGGGTTTTTCTCTTTTTTTTTCTTTCATTTTTCCCCGGTGTTTGGTGGATTTTCCTGCTGATTTTTTTTTTTTTTTATTTTTTTTTATTGTGGGGGGGGGGGGGGGGGGGGGGCAGACTGCGCCCTACCTCCCGGTGCTTACGCTAACTGGGGCCACATATATTTCCTGGCGAGAGCATTCCGTGTGTACATGTGTTTTGATCACTTTTAAACTTACACAAAACATCGTTTCTCAATACATTGTAATGAATGAATTAAAGTGTCTGAGACAAAAGTTTTATAACTCAGCATTTTAATGGAAAAACTAGAATGGTCGGCTTATTGATTTTCCACTTGTAAGAGCACATTCGTGATCATTTGAAATGCCGTGTTTTTTGTTGTTGCTGTTGTTGTTTTGGTTTGTTTTTTAGGGTTCAGTTTTAGCAACTTATCACGAGACATGGAGGAATCATGTACTCAGAAAAAAATCAACACTTGGAATATTGTTAATGGTGACTTTAAACAGATCACACAGTTTGGATCCTATTGTTTTTCCATTGTCCTTCCAATACCTTATAGGGTTGCGAGGTCATTGGACAATTCTGTGTTTTTTTTTTTTATATTTACGTTAAATGAATACCACATCCATTTCCAAATAAATTTAATTTTACATTATATGCCGATGAACTTTGATGTTTATTGCACATCAATCGTACAACAGTTACAAAATACTTTGGACGCCGAACGCAACAATGTTGTCAACCTGTTTAAAAAGCATAACTGGCTCTTGTTTTATGATCCGGCAGTAAACAACGACTATGCTAATCTATCAGTACAACGGTTTTTTTGTATTTTTTAAATCTATTAGTCTATAAACAAATGAACGCTTCATTTCAAATGTAAGCTAAGCTTTTTAAACTTCTTGCTGGAAAGAATACCGTGTCCACAGTGTGAAATACAAGTGAAACACAGTGTGAACACCATTGTGAACACTAGTGCTGAAATCTCTTCGCAGTGTTAATTCGAGCGTTTTAACAATGTTAATCATCAATTACACAGTTTGGAACGAACAGGCGACAGTGGTGGAACATCATTTTCACAGCTGTTAAATTCGGCGTTTTCAACATAGCCGACTACCAGTATGTGAACACACTGTGAACATACTTGGACCTGTGTTCTTTCTAGGCAGGGATTGACAACGGTTGGAAATGGCTAATTTTCCATTATTTATAATTATTAATAACCAAGCGAATTGCGATTTTAATCTCTATTGGGATTTTTCTCCTGCAGAATAAAGCATGTCTTAACCACTTCTATTTTATTTTTCGTTGTATAATTAACTAATCCTTTCGCATTTATGTAGGCTGGTAGGGCAATAGTTTGGGCAGGCACTAAAACTTAAACTATGACCAATATTTAAATTACAAAACGAGGCATATGTTAGCCTGAACAACCATTACTTATTCATTCTACGCACTGATTTACAAATTAGGAAAACACTTTCAGATATTTTGTATTCACAAACTGCAAGATGGTATATCTAGGATTTTCTACATTTAAAACAATAATATCCGCTAAATATACTTTCTATAATCTCGCCATACTTCTTCCTGTGTAAATAATCCAACTTCAATCAAACATATTCTCGTAACTCATTTAATCTACATTTTACAGAATGTTCTATATCACTGTAAAGATACTAATCACTTTTATAGATACTTTTCTGTAACGTTTACAACACTTGAGCGCGTATATGCCGCAAATCATACAAAACACGTTTAATCGTCAAAATTATGTGTATCACTTCTACCTCCCTACTCAAAAGTATTGCAATATACACTATAACGCATGCATTTTTAGTTAGATGGGTCTTTCTAGAATGATTCCCATTGACGTTTAATTTCGTAAAATAACAAATTATTTGATAAATCATGATATTCTTTCTCCTTTATTCTCCAAGGCGGAGAGACTATCAAATGCAGGCGCACGAGCCACGACAGAAAAGGAGCCTGGAACTTTAAATGTATCCATTTGTTCGCCTCCCTATACCAGGGTGGCCCAGAAAGAATGCTACGAGTATGAATCGTAATTCTTCACCATTATCGCAAAAAGTCATTAAGTTTTATTTCGTTGCGTTAGAACATTCTTTTCCAATAAAATGATACAAGATCATGTGATTTTGAGTAAGGCGTTTTGATTCAGGCCATTTTTCGGGAGGCAATGCAATTTCCAAATTTCCAATTTTTTCAATAGGGCTGCGGTCATGCGGAACGCCGAGATTATTCTGGCATCTCGGCCAACCATACCGGACAAATATCCGCGATGACAATGGAGACATCCTCGCATCGTCTCCTTATGAAAGCGAGGGCATTCCACACTTTGGTCATGCGGTTTGTCCCGCGGTATAGCAAGCTGAGACGCCAGAAATATTCGGCGTTCCAATGACAAGCGCGCTTTGAAATTTGGCAAATTTTGGAATTGGCATTGGTTCCCTAGAATCAAACGCCTTTACTCAAAATTCCAATGATCTTGTAATCCTTTTATTGAAATAAGATGTTCTACACCACGAAATAAAAATTACTGACCTTTTGCGATAATGGTGAAGAAATTAGGCGATCATATACTCGTAGCAGTTCATTCTGGGCACCCTGTATAGGGGTGGGTATTAATTTCACACTAGCATCGTAATTCCGTTTATAATTCCGTAAAATCGGTTTTAAGGTTTGGGAAACTTCGAAAAACAAAATGCCAACATGTTTTCCTTGGACGCGGCTTCTCAGAAAGAAGACACAACCCTGCGAAGAAGAAATGTGTTTTCCTATCTTCAATAAGGCAGTGGTAAGGAGAATAAAGGCTACTCATTAAGTGAATGGGCCTCTCTTCGCATCTAGGTACTGAAAGTGCATGACAGCAAATTTTAATACGTTTGGGCAATATTAAATCACTTTAGACATTGAAAGAGAATAAGAAATTATAACTTGAAGAGTCCTTTCTGAAAATATATGTGGGTAATCCTCTTTACTACTGTCCTATGAGATAGCATGCTTCTCGTCTTCGGCGGAGTGTTGTTTTTTTCTGAGACCACGTCAGAGTAGCAATTGGAATTTTTGTTTTTGTTGGAAGTCTTTTCAACGACCATCAAACCATTTCATGGAAATATGAAACCGAATTACGATCTAGTATGATTAACACTCCACCCATATAGGAGGCGAAATGTTTAAACTTTATTGATTTCCACCCGCTCTGCTTTGAAATGCACCATGCATTTATTATCTCTCGGCGCTTGGAGAAGAAAAGGAGTAAATAGATATTCATTTATTTCTTTTGAAATAATTTGTTTTTTCCAATAATAAACTTCATTAGGACGTCATTATAGTAAAGCCCCTTCAAACGTCAAAATACATGTTTGCAATACTTTTTGAGTTAGGAGGGTAGGCTATATGATATCAAATGCTTCGGTTTATTTCTGAACACTTTGTAAACGCCTGCACACGTTTAAAGTGATAGGCTAACATTGTGGAGCTTAATTTAACAATTGTCAAACTTTGGTAATGGAGGCTACATAGTAAGTGTTCAAAATGGACAATTAAACACCCTAGAAATACAAAAGTTTTGGAAAGTTACGCTGCCAATGGCAAGTTATACATGATAACATAAAGCTCGGCGAGTTTTTATTAACACTAGTGTAACACACAGTAACTCTGTTGGAGGAAATGGGCAATTGAATCTGGTCAACTTACGATTTTCACTTTTTAAAGCACTTAAATAAATCATTTTGAAGTACAATTTTTCAGGCTTCATTTTTAGACCTCATCACAGCCTGGTAGCATGGAGAATCATGCGGACTAAGAATTTTTTTAACTGTGGTAATGTTAAGCCAATACCTTTAATATGAACCATAACGCAGTTTAGGTTTTGAAGGTGTTGAAAATTATAAACGCGTCAACAAAAAAATTTCAAGAAACACCTAACACCTCAAGTATTATAGGATCTTCATAAAATAGTTTGTGCTTGCGTTTCAATGATTGTTCAATATCTAACACTTTAAACGGGTTAATGAAGTGTTCGACGGAGTTAATGAAGTTTTCCGGAATTAAAAGCACGAACTTATTATAGGTGATACCACATAATTTTCTAACTAAAACGTTGTATATTAGGGTGGGACGAAATACACTTTTTTTTCTCCTGATCGACTGGAACTCCAGGGAAACTTTCTTGGCTATAGACTATTATTATCCTAAATATCAGTAAAGATGAGGATGTTTCACCAGGCGTAAAAATTTTCACGAAATTGCCCATAAAGCTCTTGTATTAAGAGCATTATAGGGCTTTAGTGTATTTTGCCTTGTAAAAGCACCCCTTTCAATAACAGCCTTTAATACTACATAATTAATAGTGTTAAACCTGCAAATTGTTTCTCTATTATGTACAGTGGTTCCTACAACACAAGGGAGTGCCTGGGTAAGATCTTTAGGTGGGTCAAAAAAAAGTAAAACACCCCGGAATTTACATGAATTAGAACTGCAACATTCCTGATTTTCTGATTTTTGGAAAATATCGGGGAGGGGACGCCTCTCATGGGCATCCACACCCTCCAGAACGTAAGCCGGAGGGGGGGGGGAGGGGGGAGGAAACGAGGGGGGGACGTTCTTCTCCGCAAAAATTGGCAGACAGGACATAATATCCAAATTCCCCCCCCCCTTACGATTTTGTCTTTACTAAAACCTGTTACCATTTTTTGTTTAATGTAGACTTGTTGGAATGTCGTTTGCTTGATGTTTTGGCTAGGATTTTTTTGGGCGGGCAGGCAAAAGGTTTTTAGCGTCCCTCCCCTGCTCCACCCCTATCTTATCGAATGGTGTTGGGCTTTTCTGTTTTGGCTAGTTTTAAACATTTTTTGGCACGCAAAACTGACTGGCATTCTCCGCATGTGAGAGAAGACGGATTTCTGCCCCATGCACCATCCCCTCCACTCCGCGCGTTTGGCCCCACCAAAATCCAAGATCCCCACATTTTTTCTGGTCAGCCCAACACGCCGAAAAGTTGTTGGGGGGGGGGGGTCGGGTAGGGGTGTAAAATTTTTAATTCCAAGAATTCCTAGGTCCACAATTTTTCCCGTTCAATCCCAGTCTCGAGAAACATAGAATCAGTGATATACGGGAAAATGTGAGTGTTTTCTGTATAAAATATTTGTCTATCGTAAAAAAGGGGTTACCAAAAGGGGGGTGTTTGGCCAACCAAACGCCCCACCCCCTCCCCAGCGCTTCGCGTATCCTCAAAGGCAGTTAGATCAGGGAGTGGGACCATAATACAGCTCGGAGGGCAGGGGAGTAGTGACGAAAAAATTTTCATTCGCAAATCCGCAGATCCAATTTTTTTCCGGCCAGCCGCATGCCGCCAAATGTCGTCAGGGCGTGGGGGGGGTGAGGGGTATAAAATTGCAATTCCAATATTCCAGGTCCATAATTTTCGCAGGTCACCAGCCGCTTAGGCAAGGGGGGGGGGTCGAGAAAAAATCCTAATTAAATCATCGTGTTCTATCGCTAAAATGCGATGTTTTCCATATAAAGGTTTTTTTAACGTAAAAAAGAGGTTAGCAAAGGGGAGGGGTGTTTAGACAACAAAACAGACCCCGCCCCGGCGTTTCGCGGTATGCCTCGCAGGGCGTGTTAGATGCAGGGATGGCCCATAACAGCAGGAAAAGGGAAGTAGTCATAGTGACAAAAAAATTCACATGCAAAATTCCAGATCCAATTTTTTTTCGGTGGGGTTTGGGTGTAAAAAATTTGCAATTCCAATTCGCAGGTCCCAATTTACTGGTCACCAGCTGCTCAGCGGGGGGGGGGGGGGGAGGAGAATTTTTTCCTAAATTAAAATCCGTAGTTCTAAGGTTAAAATGGGAGTGTTTTCCACTATAAAAAGGTTTATTTAACGTAAAAAAACGGGTTAGCAAAGGGAAGGGGGTTGATTTGACAACCAACACCCCCGCCCCGCATTCGCGTTATGCCTCCAGGTCATGATTAGAAACGAGGGATGGGGCATACAGCAGGTGAGAAGGGGTGTGGGGTGCAACGCGGATGCCCCTCGATCCGCCAATATTTACAAAATCAGAAAATCAGTGGGCGTTTTGGCAGTGTAATTTATGAAATTTAGGGGTTTTTTGACATTCTTTTTACCACCCCCCAAAGATTTTACCCTGAACTGCCCTGCGTTGTAAACACTCGTATCATCTAGAGAATCAATAACAGGTTAACACTCTATCAATTATGTAGTATAAATGCGTTATTGAAAGTGTACACAAACTTAAATGAGGGTATATCTTATAAGGCAAATTACATAATAAAATCCTATTAAGGCCTATATACTCTTAATACAGAGCTATAGGGCAATTTTGTGAAAGAATTAACTGCCTGGGTGAAACAATCCTCCGATCTTAACTGATCACTTTAGGATAGATAATAGTCTATACCAAAGGAAATTTCCCTGAGAGTTCGCAAGTCGATCAGAGAAAAAAAGTATTTTCGTTCCCAACCTAGTGTACAATGATTTCCGATAAAACGTGTCAAGTGTTTAATTAATGTCAGCAGAAAAGTATTCATAAACGTGTTTAGTCTTTTTTTGTCTCGGCTGCGTAGCGGAGCGAGACATAGTATCACTATTTCCGGCAGTCGGCGTCGGCGTAGGCGTAAGGCGTAGCGTCGGCGTAGGCGTCGGCGTAAGTCGTTCATACAAATTGTGTTGTACACACAATAAACTTTCTATACGGCTTCGAAGTGGATTGTCAATTCAATACCATACGGTGCCATCTCTTTGAAGCGCACAGGTCAAGTTTCGAAATATGAAGTCGCAATTTTGAATAAGGTCAAATGGTCAAAGTCAATGAACTTTGCCATGACTGCCATTGTGCTATGTTGTACACACAATAACTTTCTATAACTTCGAGTAGATTGTCAAAATTCCATACAAGAGGTCCATCTCTGGAAGGTGCAGGTCAATTCGAATGTGATTGAATATTGATTAAGGATTCAAAGTCAAACGTCAATGAACTTTCCATGACTGGCACTGTGCTGTTTGTACACACAATACTTTCTATAGCTTTCGAGGTGGGCATCACCAAGTTCATAGACCATAGGCTCGCATTCTTGAAGGCCAGCAGGTCAAGTTCGAATATGAGTCGAATTGAATTAAGGTCAAAGGTCAATGAATTTTCCGATGACTGGCACTGTGCTAGGTTGTGTACACAAATACCTTTGCTATATCCTTCGAGGTAGGATGTCAAATTTCATACAAGAGGTCCATCTCCAGAAGGTGCAGGTCAAGTTCGAATGTGAGTTGAATTTGAATAAAGGTCATAAGTCAAAGGTCAATGAACTTTCCAATGACTGGGCAGCTGTGGGGCATGGGAAATCAATTAGTAGGCTTCATAGTATTAACAGCATTCTTAGTGTTACTGGTTTCCTAGGGATAAAGTAGGCTATAGCATTATTGCCGTATATACACTGTCAGTACGCACAATTCACGCCCTATAATGCTGACAGCCTCAGAAGTCATGATAAGGCATCAGTTTACATGCATTCTCATTCATGACTGGCGATAGATGCAGGCGAGACACACGCTTGCGTTGCCTTGTTTTGTACAAGTGTAGACACTTGCCTCCCCCAAATTCTGTTTGTTTAAGCAAATGATCCATTTGAACGTCTCTGTCGTGTTTGTCGCACTTTAATAGTTTACTTTATAAAAGGGAATTGATTGATCAACATAAAACTTAATTTGAATTTCCTTAAAATCTAGCATTTGACAATATTTCAAAACATATAAGTTATTGTATTACTCTGGTTCTGAACTTCAATCCTTTTCGTATTTTATTTACCCACGGTGCATGGTTACAACCGCAGAACGCCAAGAAGATTTTTTATGCAATATTTCCTCATTTTTATTGGCCAAATATGTATACTCAAGTGCGTTTTCGGTTTGTATGAGTTACTCATTTATTTCTGTTACCTTAGTATTGTCAACTATGGTTAATGTTGTATCTGTCCTGATGTACAATACTTTTTTTAAAAATCTTAATGCTTACTTATCTTTATCGCAAATGAATAAAAATGGAAATGACTTTTGAGGTTTAATACGACGTACACTGTGCATACAGTGGTCAAAATCACCTATCAAGATTTTATTCATTGCAATATAGGCGCTAGTCACTGAAGCTCTGAAATTATGTCTGATATCCCTATTTCAGAGTATGTTATATATATATATATATATATATATATATATATATTATATATATAATATATATTATATATATATATATAATATATATATATATATATATATATATAATATATATATATATATATAATATATTTATAATATATTATATATATAGTATATATATATATATATATATATAATATATAAACTCCTCAAAAAATTGAGAATGCTGAGTTATGAAAATCGATAATTCTCCCGTATCCGTAAGTGATAATCAAATCAAGCTTGTATCATCGAAAGATAATTTAATTTTCTTTAAAATTAAATACCTCTATTATGACTTTGTCATAGGGAAAGGGCGGTATCTAAAAATTTTGGGGTGTAAATGTACAATTGAAAAGCTGAAAATGACCAAGTTTCGGTAAGTCCACAATTGTTGTTGTTATTGATGCAGTGACTTCCCCAATGTCCTTTGCTGTTATCACTTCTAGATACGAACATTGGCATGGATTAAAAAACTATGCACCTGCACAAATAAGCAAACAACAACAACAACAATGAAAAAACACAAAAAACAGATACATGCATGGGCATTTAAAACTGGACACGGGCATTTAATCTCAACATAACTTCACCAATGTAACGCAACAAAGTAACAAAACAGTTACAGGGGCTTGATTTGCATGGATTTTTCATGTTTTTTGTTTCACGTGAATCTTTTCTTTGATTTCACTACAATGTTCATCGATTTTAATGACATATAAGGAGTTAAGCATCGGGCGCGGTACCGAACCCACGTGTATGCAACCGCCGCCTACACCGCTTCCCATCCTGTTGATGAGGCGTTGCGATTCGTTGACTGCGGAAGGCAATTCCACTCGTTAATCGTCAGTAATTGACGCAAACCGGCCGATTGTCGTTGCAATTTGTGACCTCTCTTTCGTGCATCCCCGCCCTGAAGTTGCTCCATACAATGTTCAAATGGTCGTTGATGAATCGTGGGCTGCATGCAGGCCAGTCATTACTCGTGATACTTCTTCTGAGAAATCCATGGCAAATCAAGGCTCTCCTGCCTGTTTTTTATTACTTTGTTTGTGTAATGTGATGAATAGGTCTATGAGACTAAAATTCCTACTGTCAAGCTTTTTAAATGCCCATAACATGTTTGTTTTGTTTATTTTTTCCCACTTTTTGTTGTTGCTTTGTTGTTGTTATTAGCTTACTTGTGCATTTGTTTGTTTCAGTCGCATGTCAGATGTTCACATTAGAGTGCATAACACCAAGGAGACGTTGGGGACTCCACTCATATAAGCAATACAAACATTTTGGTGACCTACCGAACTTGGGTCATTTGGCAGCTTTTCATTTACACTTTACAACCAAATTTCCCAGATATCCGCCCTTTTCGCTGCATGGCATAATCATAATAAATAGGGTTCATTTTAAAGAAAATTAAATATCTTACGATGATACCAAGCTTGCCATTGAATTTTACTCAAAACGGGAGATATAAGCGATCAAACTCAGATTTCCAAACTTTTTTGAGGAGTTTTATATATAAAGCAAGAAGGCCTTCGCACAACTCGTGGAAGCTCGCGCATCATGTAAAATGTATATAGGCGAAGAAAATTCAGGAGACAATAATGTTCATTATTGCTCCTGAATTTCG
>JZLH01S0210079.1:0-10973 GCA_001188425.1 Eucidaris tribuloides
CGTCATTATTGTACATTGCACAAGAGAGATTCACTTAAAACGTCATTTGGAGATATTATTAGATCTACTAAAATTTGCATCCCTAAATAGCGTGATCTACATAACCAAATTAGTTACCCTAAATGGCGTGACAAGTGAGAAAAGGATACCCTAAGTGACGATTACAGGCGAATGGTGCTGAGAAGGCGAACGGTTTTTTTTTTTTTCATAAAGATGTCGACGACGTCCAAGGGCTGGCAAAAGGATCCCTTTCGACGCTTTTTCTGGACGCAGGTGCGTAGCAGGCCGTGTGGAGAGCGACCACCCCCAGGGCTCTCATTATTTGACATGGAAAGGAACACTTCATAACCAATGTTTACGAATGTTTAATTGAAATGCAGCTTTCTGTCCTATTTCATCCGAATATTTCAACTAATTACGATTATAAACATTGCCCATGAATCAGATTCGCCCGAGCCTATTCTATGACTGATATCTATAACCAATGTTAAGATGATGATGAAATGCAGGGTCCCCAGCCCCCATCCCCGCACTTTGTGTGATAATATGTCTAACATTACTCAAACATTGGTGATAAGATTCACCTTTCATGACCCATTTATATAGATTGTGTTTATATTCATAGAACAATGCCAAGTGTATAGCAATTCACTAATTTGATACCCTAAGTGGCGTAAACAAGGAAATGAACTAACTTGATACCCTACTTAACTTCTCATCTAAAACGTCATTATTGTACATTGCACAACCCGAAGAGATTCACTTAATAATCCATAAATAATTTTCCTCATCAACAAACGTCCATTTGGAGATATTATTAGATCTACTAAAATTTGCACCCCTAAATAGCGTGATCTACATAACCAAATTAGTTACCCTAAACGGCGTGACAAGTGAGAAAAGGATACCCTAAGTGACGATTACAGGCGAATGGTGCTGAGAAAGCTACCCTTTTTTTTTTCAAAAAGATGTCGACGACGTCCAAGGGCTGGCCAAAAGGATCCCTTTCGACGCGTTTTTCTGGACGCAGGTGCGAGCAGGCCGTGTGGAGAGCGACCACCCCCAGGGCTCTCATTATTTGACATGGAAAGGAACACTTCATAACCAATGTTTACGAATGTTTAATTGAAATGCAACTTTCTGTCCTATTTCATCCGAATATTTCAACTAATTACGATTATAAACATTGCCCATGAATCAGATTCGCCCGAACCTATTCTATGACTGATATCTATAACCAAAGTTAAGATGATGCAGGGTCCCCAGCCCCCATTCCCGCACTTTGTGTGATAATATGTCTAACATTACTCAAACATTGATGATAAGATTCACCTTTCATGACCCATTTATATATGATTGTTTTATATTCATAGACAAATGCCAAGTGTATAGCTTTTCAAGCCATTAAGCAGTACACAATCTTTGTCATCCGCTTAAAAGATAACCTGGGAGACGGAATTGATGAGCTGCTAACTAGTTTTGAAAGTTTATGTTTTCAAATATGACATTCCGCAATTTGTTGCTTGCTTTATTTACAAAGTCCTTTTGACCAGCTGTTTATGTTCATCAGACGTTTCCGATCTGTGGGTATTTTAACTATATCAAATTTACGAAATTGTTAATTACGTAATATGGTACTGCACGTCATAACGCTGTCAACAAGGAAAATATATAACTACTATACAATTTGTTATGAATATGTCTAATTATGTTTTAATGTCTTTTCAAAAACAATGCCCGGTAACATTTAAAACAAAAATGGTTTCTGACTGGTGAACAGCCTTTTGACTGCTTTGCAATCAGCCATTGCCAAAAAGGTCTTTGGCTTGTGAACAACCTCTTTTTCAGACAATACATTTCCCCAAACACTACCCCGGACGCTTGGTTGTGACGGAAAAACAACCTTCGTATATTTGTTTTTTTTCACCAGACATGGGATCAAATACTGCATCAAGATTACTGATGCATGGCACAGGTCTCGTGATATGATATGCAATATCAAGTGCAAAGTTTCTGTTGTTCCGACCGTGTTGTTTGAGACACTGTAAAAACGTGATCGGAGAGGCGTGTGGAAAACACCATGGATCTAAACGCGAGAGGTCCTTGGTTAGAGTCCAGGTCATGGTTTGAGTCGTGGTAAGATACTTCATCCATAAATCAAACAATCAATTATGGTTGATTTTGATTTTACATAACGCAGCATTGTTGAATTGTACATGAAATTACATCATAACATAACTTAAGATATACCACAAACCTTCTAAATATATCCCTCAGATATCAAAAGAAGGGTCAGAGTCACAAGTCAGATATCCCGTGGTTGCGATCACACGCCTTGTTAAGAACCCACTACACCTCATTAAAACCAGAAGGTTACGTAACCTTTTGTTGCAGCCACGGCCTGCCTGCTTCCAACCATATCAACTTCAAATTTCACACCGCAACTACCTAGCGACACTTTAACAACACTCTTGGAACAGAACACTTAGCGAAATAAGGCAGTCAAAGGTTTTTATGGTGGTGGTATCTATCGCTCATGAACTCAATGAATAAAACCTTGCAAATGACCAGTTGGGGAATAAGCTGAAGCTTAAGTTAGTCTGATTATTAAAGTCCACCTGTTGTGGGTAATTGTACTAACAACGTTGTGAGGGATACCGCTATTCGATGAAAATGAGATGTGGTTTTCTGATCGGTTGTTTAATTTAAATGTGCCCTGCTTAAGTACATGTTCTAAGGTACATAATGGCTCTTATTCGGGGGGGGGGGGGCACTCTCCACACGGTCTGCCACCCACCCGTATCCAACAACCTCGGAAATGCACAATGAACGGCGTAACCCCATAACCAAATTTACAACCATAAATGGCGTAACACATGAGAAAAACAACCCTAAGTGGCGTAACTCCTAAGAAATTCATTTATTCTGATACCCTTAGCGGCGTGAGTATACGGAATTTACTGAGTTGATATCCTAAGTGGCGTAAACAGTGAAATGAACTAACTTGATACCCTAATCAAGTTTCCTTCTATGTAAAACGTCATTATTGTACATTGCTCAATCCGAAGAGATTCATTTAATAATCCATAAATATTTTTTCTAATCAACAAACGTTCATTTGGAGATATTATTAGATCTACTAAAATTTGCACCCGTAAATGGCGTGATCTACATAACCAAATTAGTAACTCTAAATGGCGTGACATGTGACAAAAGGATACACTAAGTGGCGATTACAGGCGAATGGTGCTGAGAAAGCTACCCTTTTTTTTTCAAAAAGACGTCGACGACGTCCAAGGGCTGGAAAAGGGATCCCTTTCGACGCTTTTTCTGGACGCAGGTGCGTAGCAGGCCGTGTGAAGAGCGACCACCCCAGGGCTCTCATAATTTGACAAGGAAAGGAACAATTCATAACGAATGTTTACGAATGTTTAATTGAAATGTAGCTTTCTGTCCTATGTCATCGTAATATTTAAACTAATTACGATTATAAACATTGCCCATGAATCAGATTCGCCCGAACCTACCGTATGGCTGATATTTATAACCAATGCTAAGATGATGATGAAATGCAGGGTCCCCACCAACCCCGCACTTTGTGTGATAATATGTATAACATTACTCAAACAATGATGATAAGATTCACCTTTAATAATCCCTTTATATGGATTTTGTTTATATTCATAGAACAATGCCAAGTGTATAGCTTTTCAAGCCATTTAGCAGTACACAATCTTTGTCATCAGCTTAAACGATAACCTTGGAGACGGAATTGATGAGCTGCTAACTACTTTTGAAAGTTTATGTTTTCAAATATGACATTCCGCAATTTGTTTGCTTGCTTTATTTACATAGTCCTTTTGACCAGTTGTTTATGTTCATCAGGCGTTTCTGATCTGTGTGTATTTTAACTATATCAAATTTACGAAATTATTAATTACGTAATATGGTACTGCACGTCATAACGCTGTCAAGGAAAATATATAATTACTATACAATTTGTTGTGAATATGTCTAATTATGATTTAATGTCTTTTCAAAATCGCACTGCCCAGCAACATAAAAAAAGGGTTTCTGACTGGTGAACAGCCTTTTGAATGTTTTGCAATCTGCCATTGCTAAAAAAAAAGGTCATTGGCTTGTGAACGACCTTTTTTTAGACAATACATTTCCCCAAACACTACTACGGACACTTGGTTGTGACCGAAAAACAACCTTCGTCTATTTCTTTTTTCACCAGACATGGGATCAAATACTGCATCAAGATTACTGATGCATGGTACAGGCCTCGTGATATGATATGCAATATCAAGTGCAAACTAAGTCTCTGTTGTTCTGACCGAGTTTTTTGAGAGACTGTAAAAACGTGACCGGAGAGGCGTGTGGAAAACACCGTGGATTAATACGCGAGAGGTCCCTGGATAGAGTCCAGGTCATGGTTTGAGTCGTGGTAAGATACTTCATGTATTGTAAGATACTGCATGTACTTTATGTATTGCCCAGATATCAAACGAACGCAAAGTCCGAGATCCCGTGGTTGCAATCACACCACCTCGAACCAACCACACCTCATTAAAACCAGAAGGCTATGAACCTTTGTTGCAGCCACAGTCTGTCTGCTTCCAACTCTATCAACTTGAAATTTCACACCACTCCATCCCACCAACACTTAAAGACAGTGGATCTCATTTGCAAACAACCCCACAGACCAGAAAAAGATAACCCATGCCCTTGGGCTATTGATGAAGGGCATGTCTGTGAAATCTGGGGGTCAGTGATAAGCTAGAATTTGAAAAATGCAAAAGGTAAACAATAGACATTTAGTGTACGTTCTATAGCAGGAATTTTTTCCTTGCGAGAAAAAAAAATCAAATGAGAGTCTAACGGTCACTATAATTCCACTAAAACTGACCTTTTAGCTCCTATACTTTCCTGTAGGTTTCCAGATGGCATTTTCTTCTAAATGCCATTGTATTTTCGCAATGTTAATTCTAAGGCATGCAAAAGAGATCCCCTGCCTTTTACACCACACTCATTGAATGCAACATTTATCAAAATAAGGCAATCGAAAGGGTTTAAAATGGAAGATGCTTGATGGTATCTAGCACATGAACCCAATAAATAAACCCTGCAAATGACCAGTTGGTGAATATGCTGACGCTTACGTTAGTCTGATTATTAAAGTCCATCTGCTGTGGGTAATTGTACGACCAACGTTATGAGGGATACCGCTATTTCGATGAAAATCAAATGAAGTTTTCTGATCCGTTGTTTAATTTTAATGTGTTCTGGTTAACCACATCTTCTAAGGCTAATGGCTTTCAGGGGTACATACTTTGACATGGAAAAAAAATAATTAATAACGAAGTTAACGGATGCGTAACTGAAATTCAACTTTTTGTTCTATTTCGTCTTAATAGTTAAATTTATAACGATTACAAGCATTGATCATGAAACAGATTCGCCCAAACCTACTGTATGGCTGATATTTATAACCAATGTTGAGATGATGATGAAATGCAGGGTCCCCCCCCCCCCGGCAATGCTCACCATTTTGTTAAATAATAATTCACGTTTCTCCAGACAAAACAATTCATTGTAATGCATCTTTTCGGTTAACAACAACTAGCAACAAAATCGCTGGTGAATGGGCGGTGGGGGCGGTAATTTATATTTTTTCCTCATATTTGCATTTTGTTATCGTGTTTTATAAGTTTTCTTTAATATTTGTTAATCACTATAATATTCACATTTTTCTTATCGTGTTTAATAAATTTTGTCTAATACTTGTTAAATAGTGTAATATTTACATTTTTCACATTATTATTTTCATACCGTACTTATTGTAACTTATAGTAGCATGTTGTATTTTCTTAATGTATGTATAATATTGTTTTGTTCAGTTTTTATCTTAAGAAATATATCATTGTACTGATTTTTATTATGCACGGACCCATTGAAAACAAAAACAGTGTGGTGCTGAATGGGTCTTTCCGTGTTGAAATAAATACATAAATGAAATGAAATGAAACAATCAAATGCTAAGTGTATAGCTTTTTATGTCATTTAGCAGTACACAATCTCTGTCATCAGCTTGACTGATAGCGTGGAAGACGGTATTGATGGGCTCCTGACTACTTTTCAATGTTTTTCTTTTCAAATATGACCATTTTGTTCATTAAATTTCATATTGGCGATTATAATACTGTTCTGGTTTCATGTTGAAAATTAGCTGGACACCATTGTTGGTTTTATCAACATTATTGTTCAATTAGTTTGTTTGCTTCGTTTACTTGTTCCTCTTGACCACACACTAAAAAACTAAAGGTGCGCACAAGATGTAAGTTTGCGAAAATAGGTGCAGAGCAATTTCTGCCGCGGTATTCGAGCAAATCTGCTCCTTTCATGGCTGATCGCTCGCCCCACTCCATTTTTTTGCAAGTTTGCACCTTTTAGGTGCACATTTATGCAAATGTATGGATGTTTTCTCTTCCGAAGCCTGGTGTGAGCTATTTCCATCATCTGTTTCTAAGAATACAATTTCAATACGGAATATTAGTAGACTTGTTAAGAGGTTGAACGCTGCATTTTTTAGTACAAATGTCCTACTTGGCATAAATGTTCCTTGGGTCAAAAGAAAAAGATTCATCCAAAGAGACACTCTGTATCTATGCAAATAAGCCAGTTATTTGCATAAATTTGCATATTTTATGTCTATATTAATAAAAAATAATTAAAAATATATGTTCAACCCAAACAACTCTAAAATTGGGCACAAATTCTCTGTGGAAGAAGGGGAAGAAAACTTAAATAAAATAATTGGGGTATCCATGAGTGTAATTACTTAATTTACATAAATTATGCAAATTAGTACTTAAATAGAGTAATTTTCATGGATTTTGAAGTATTTGTATGCAGTGCAATATGATATAAAGATATGTAATGGTGTTAAATAATGTCAAAGTAAAGTATTCATGCAAATAAACTTACTTTGCTTATGCAAATATCTTCTAATTACCATAAATGCATATTAATGTGCAAAACTACAAAATCCCATGATCAGTGTTAAGACAACTTTAATCACCCAATACAAATGTGTATTACTTGGTACAACCTTTAGCTGGATGAAGGAAAAGAAACCATCATGACGAAACTATTTGTCTACGTAAATCATTCTCTTATTTGCATAAATTATGCAAATTAGAACTAAAATACAGATTTTTTTCATGATTTTGAACTATTTAGAAACAGAAAATTATGAAATAAAGATGTTTAATAGGTTCGGAGGATGGTACTACAAGCAGAAAAAAAAATTATCGCACTTTTGCAAATAACCCTAATTACCATAAATGCATATTAATGTATAAAACTACAAAATCCCATATACAGTGTTAATACAACTTTAATCACCGAACTCAGATATCTTACTCTGTACAACTATTTACAACGTATTAAGAGATGAAAAGAAATTCCTTCAGGAAGAAAGTATGTGTCTATGCAAATTAATTCTTAATATGCATACATTATGCAAATTAGATATGTGATAATATTGAAATTTTGAGTATTTTTGTGTTTGTATAATTATCATTCCAGTTTTCGCACATAATGCAAATTGCCTAATAATTATTCAATTTTGAAAAGTACAATAATATCGCCTCACAATGTTGTGACTTTTTATTTTGAAGTCTTGCACAAGTTTTGAAAACAAATTCGGGAGAAATATGTATACTATTGCGACGTAATGTTGATTTTCGTACAACAATGTCCATCAAAAGCTTATTTTTTGTGATTTGTGTATAAATGATATTGATGACATTGATATTACTGTTATTGATTAACTGATTGAATAATTTGTGCTAATGGTGATCGCGTAATGTCCTGTAATAAATATTACTTTAAAAAAATAATAACAAAAGTATGAAAAATACACGAAAAAATACATAAGAAATCTGGTAAACAAAAAAAATCGTTAGGAAAAAGTTGAATTTAGCATTTCTTGTAATGAAAACAAATTAATTAAATTAAAAGAAGATTTCTAAACAAAATGATTATATATTAAGTGAGCTTCTTTACAGGCAAGTACATATTTTTAGCTTGAATTTGTATCATGATAATTAAGAATAAATCATTTCTGTTGAAAAAAGTAACTAAATGTTGTAGACTTGTAGATTATGTAGCAAGGGACATTTATTATCTGACGTAAGTGCAACAAGATACATATATCCAAGTTCTTTTCAGGATTAATCTATTCAATAGCAAGCCCATTCTGCTGTTTTCATAATCAGACAATACAAAAAATCTCATTCTCATAGTCCTTCAAATCTCCCATTTATACAGAAATGAATTGCTCCTATTACTAATTCTGATATAAATGTTAGTGTACTTCTTCACAGGCTAGGATCTTAATAGAATAAAGCATTGGAAGCCCAATTTCAAAGCATGACAAATTCTGTTTTGTTCAATCATCATATCATAATATAATCGAGTCTATCTTATCAAAATTACTCTACTTGAATTTCAATTTTTAACTTCATTAGTCATTGTATACAATCTGATAAATTAATCTTGAAAGAATCATATGTCAGTGTGGATTAGATAGTCAACATCTTATTGGTCTGTAGGTCAAATATTGCAAAAACTGTAGAAGAAACTCTTTACCAACTGTGAACAGGTTTTAACTGATTTAAAACCTAGTTTTGATCCACATGATTTACCTTAAAATGCTTGTGCAATATCCATTTCAAACCATGTCTTGAAACAATAACAATAGTCAATGCATATCGCATTCTTTTCATTTCAGATCATCCTTAGCTCTTGACTTCATCTATAGATAATTATGTACATGCTATTAAAAGTTATTACAATTACATTACAAAATTTTGACAATGAAACTCATGTACCTCCGACTTTCTACGTTTTTGCTTGTGTTCTGTTCTTCCAACTTTTAGATGCGTTGATTCTTTGTTCATGCTCGTTATGACATTCTATATACATAGTTAATGAATTATACTGGAAACCAAAATTAAAGTCAGTCGTTGTTGCATCAATAGGAGATGTAAATCTAATTTGTCGCGAAATGATATATCTGACCCTTTATGGAATGAACCGCAGTTATGAAAAGTATAAACATAAAGTAATTATGCATAATCTAATTAGGCAGGGGTCGACATATAGATACTGGTAATGCAATGAATCCTTCCGTAAAAGCCTCACTAGAAGGGTAACAATATTCAGGTCAAATTTTGTCCAGATATGACAGATAAGAGAATATCATTTGTTTCAATACTATTTTGCATAATTTATGCTGTAAACAAGGTCATTTACGCAATAACTGTTGCATAGATCTGTGTAATTTTTCTCCTTATGCAGCACAGAATGTTTATTTCAGTTGTGACACAATGTTTAGATGGGAAATAGTTTCAAACGGTGGAAATTACCAATTTTATGCTAGCATTTACATAATTTATGCAAATTAGGCAGTGATTTGCACTGAAACATATTTTTGTTTATGAATGTTTTCTTTTCCTCCTTTCATAGACATTTTGTACCGGGTAAGCTAAGACACCTTATTTGGGTGATTAAATTTGTATTTACACTGTTCATGGAATTGTCTAAGTTTACACAATAATATGCACATATGGTAATTAGGGATTAATTGCCTCGTGCAATAACATTCCGTGCCTGAATACTCTTCTCTAACCACATTTAAGCGTTTATATCATAACTAATTTACTGCGTATAAATGATTCAAAATCAGAACAATTCTGTAATTTGGTCCTTACCAAATTTCTAGCATACAATTCTAGATATATAGTGATGAGCGTTTATATCATAACTAATTTACTGCGTATAAATGATTTAAAATCACAAAAATTCTGCAATTTGGTCCTAACCAAATTTCTAGCATACAATTCTAGAAATATAGTGATGATACATTAGAGCTTTGGTTAAATAGAAATGTAATCTTTAGTTTCATATTGGACAATAAAATAACATTTTCAAATGGACTTGGGTCGTTTTTATATTCATATATTCAATTATATACGTACATGTAGGTACCTCATTGTTTTTCAACATGTGTCTTCTGCTGCCTTTACAGAAGCTTTGTACTAAATTTTACATTTGCATGAGGTTGCCATATAGTTTTACAAGCACTTTTAGTAAACTTCTCATTTCTTGAGGCTAATTTACATAATTTATGCTAATTGGGGGTTATTTGCATAGATACAGAGTGTTCCTTATAAAATTTTTCAAATTGCTCCAAGGAATATGTGTGCTAAGTGGGACAATTGTACTAAAAATTGCAGCGTTCATCCCTTTTTTGGCAGTTAACAAGTCTACTAAGTGGAAGGGTGAACCATATTCAGGTGAAAATAAGAAAAAATGAAAATTAAGAGAATATCATTATTTTTTTTAACTTATTTGCATATTTCATGCTGACTACGAGGTCATTCACCCAACAAACTGTTGCATCTGTATTTATATTTCTCCTCATGTAGTATGGAACATTGATTTCAGTTGTGACACAAATTTTAAACGGGAAATGGTTTTAAAATTGGAAATTATATATTCAAATTTGCATAATTTATGTAAATTAGACGGTGATATGGATAAATAAACAGTTCATTGATGAATGTTTTCTTTTCCTCCCTCCACAGACAGGTTGTACCGAGTAAGACACCGTATTTTGGTGACTGAAGTTGTATTTACACTATTCATGGAATTAGTATGTTAACTCATTAATATGCATTTATGGTAATTAGGGATAATTTGCATAGATGCAATAACTTGTGTATGCCCGAGTACTTTCCACTAACCCCAGTTAACACCTTTATATAATTTACTGCGTATAGATAATTCAAAATCATAAAATGCGTAATTTGGTACTAATTTGCATAATATATGCAAATTAGGCAATGAATAACACAGACAAATAGTTTTTTCGTGTATAGTTTCCTTTTCCTTTCATCATA
>JZLH01S0210091.1:9462-22406 GCA_001188425.1 Eucidaris tribuloides
GAGAGCTAATTCAATCATATCATGGCAGATGTTATGGCAAATTCAAGGGTTAATTGCAAAAATGTAAAACTCAGCGTTACGTATGGGACAATTGAAAAAATCCTAATTAAATCAGTGAGAACATCTAAGACCCCCCTGCGCCGTTTACAGTGAGCGAAAGGCCGGCCTCGGGCCGCCCAGGCGGCCTTTTTCGGCCCACTGTAAACCAAAGACAATCGAATGCGGTACCAAAATGGGGCCGGCCCCGAGACTACCTCCTGGAGGTAGTCTCGGCCGGCCCGAGGAGGGCCGGCTTTTGTCACTGTAACGCAGCAGGGCCCAAATGCGGGGCCCAAAAACCACTCAAGCCGTATGCGATCAAACTGTGCAATTCGCGTTAAGGTAACGTGTTTTATCAATCAATCATCATCTCCCCCTCTATCTTTCTTCTTTCTATCTATTTCTATTTCTTTCTATCATCTTGTTTCTATCTATCTTTTTTCCATCTATCTTTCTATCTATCCTTTCTTTATATTATCACTATCCTATAACTTTCTATCTATTTTCGTATTTCTTCTATCTTTTCTTTCTCTTTCTTTCCTTTCTCATCTATCTTTCTTTCTATCGTTTGCTATCTATCTTCTTTCTATCTCGCTTTCTTTAATATCTTTTAAATCCATCTTTCATTCTATTCTTCTTTCATCTATCTTTATACTGTCTTTCTATCTTCTATCTTTCCTATCATCGGCTATGCTTTCCAACTTTCCTAATCAATC
Source organism: Eucidaris tribuloides (assembly GCA_001188425.1). NCBI lineage: Eukaryota > Metazoa > Echinodermata > Echinoidea > Cidaroida > Cidaridae > Eucidaris > Eucidaris tribuloides. The sequence goes on from JZLH01S0210091.1 coordinate 10,218, forward strand.
TTTCTTTAATCCATCTTTCTTTCGGCATCTATCTTTCTATCATCTTTCTATCTTATCTTTTCTATGCTTTCTTTCATCTATCTTTCTATCCTTCTTTCTATCTTGTTCTATTTTTCCTATCTTCCATCTATCCTTGTGTCCATACTTTCTATCTATCTTTCTTTTATCTCTATCTTGTCTTTCCATCTATCCTTCTTCTTCAGTCTTGCGCGATCTATCTTTCGAATCTTTCTTATATTATCTTTCTATGCCTCTTTCTATTTTCTTTTATCCTATGCTTTCATTTCTATCTATCTCCTTTCTATAATCTTTATATCTCTTTCTATCTTTTCTGTCTATCCAGCCTGCTCATCGTTTCTAATCTTTCTAATTCTATTATCCTATCTTTCTATCTCTCTGTCCTCTATCTTCTATTTATAATAGTCTATCTTTCTATCTCTATCTTGCTATCTTTCTTGTATCTTATCTTCTTTCTATCTAATCCTTTCTTTATATATCTTTTATCTATTTCTATCTTCTTTCTAATCTTCTTTCTATCTCTCTCTTTCTATCTTTCTTCCTATCGTTCTTTCCATCTATCTTTTCTATCTGTCCTTTCTATCTTTCCTATCTTCCCATCTATCCTTATGTTTCCATCTTCTAGTCTTATCTTTCTTTAATTCCATCTCTTCGATCTACTTCTACTCAACTCTTTCCCTCCTCACTATTTTCTATCTACTTCTTTTTCATCTGTCCTCTTTATTCTAGCTATCCTCGCCACGTGTGTGTGCTCGCTTTCGCTAAGTCTCGCCTGATTTGAACGATGCGAGAAAACTTACTGCGGGCCGCCCCAGGCTGAACACGCTAACGCACAAAAATGGCGGGTCCGAGTACCTCCCAATTTAGGGCCGGCCTCGGGCCGGCCCGAGGCCGGCCCTTCACTGTAAACGGGTCCTATATATTCAATTAATATATGGACAGAACCTTTATCATCTTGTTAACTGTGGCAAAGAAAGTTTGGCATAATAATTAATTATCAATTAGGGTGCCGTCCAAGCATGGAAGTCCATACGTAACAAATTTAGGACGATTTTAAAGTTTTTTTGTAGAATTGAAGAATTATGCATGAACTTTGGATGTCTAATTTATTCATTTGAAAGTAAGAATGCCCTATTAAGCTTTGAGAAATGTTTAATTAGACCTTTATTTTATAAGACACAATGAAAAAATGTTACGTATGGCGACATTGTGTTACATATGGGACCTTAACACAAAGTGAATGGAGAAACCAAAAACACTTCATAACAACGAGACTCTATCTCTAAATTTTTATTAAGATTTAGTGTTTGTTTTGATATGGGTCATGAAGAAATCAATAGGGAACATCAATTCTACCCTAATTTTGCTCTTCAACCCTGCCTCACGAGAATCAGCAACCAATACACGAATGCTACAATGTGGACTACAGTTTGGGACTACTGAATAAGTGTTATGTCAAATTTTTGTCCCCTCTTGCACAAATTTAAGGAAAATGAATTTTTGTGATATTATAGATGATGTTATCTTACTTACCCATCTCATCCATATTAAAAACCGTCATCAAACAACTAGACAAAAACAGAGAGGGTGAATGAATGACAAACTTTTCCCGAAAGTAAGCTGTGAAACAGTCGCTAATACGACCCCATATTGGTGAAGATACTCAATTTCTTAGCCGATACGTTAGAGTATACCTGGACAAGGCAAGTGTTGTTAGTGTAAGTTGCATTTAATTCCATAAACCATTAAAAATTTGCCCAAAGAACCTTAAATATTGAATCCCACATTAAAATCAATGGGGGACAAAATGTCCCATACGTAACTGTCCCATACGTAAAGCAATGTGCTTTTCCAGACATTGAGTAGTGCCTACTATGAAGAAGTACTTTTATTTATGAAATAAACTTGACCAATAATCTTGAATATTTGCACCTTTTAACCACACTGGGATTTCCAAGTTAATGACTGAAATACTTTCAGAGAGTTTTCAACTCAGTGGTTTTTTTTTTTTTAAGCATTCATTTTTGTGGCCCATAACGTAACGCGAACACATTTCCCTATGTAAAATATTTGATTGCCAAAGGTCAAATGTCACATCCTTCATAAATGATATTCTTCCCCTAGGATACGCATGCATTTGATAACTAAAAGAATCAAACAACTTAACTTATATTTTAATGTTGAGAAATCTCTGAATGTCCCATAACGTAATAGCCAGGCGTCGGGGTTAATTTGGACTTGCTCAATAATAATGGCTGGATGATTTTATCACATTACTCAGTAGATATATTTAGTGGAGACATCATGAATGCTGGTTGGAAAAAATATATGGCTCTAAACGAGAACATGTACACAATGTCTGATCTCCTCCCATGATGCTCTTAATACACAGGATTGGTGACTCATGTTCCCCCCACGGCGAACCGCCCTCATTTATGTCTCCCAACATCCCGCAATCCAGTCAGCGTATTTAACTGGAGTTTGTATTACGGCACGATCCTGCATGGTGGGAATTACTTAAGTGCCAAGCAAGGTCGATTTAATTGTATCAAATGATCATAATTGATTTCACGTAGGTCCAAATAAAATACGAGTCTTGGCTGATTAGATTTGTCGTCGGCTGGATCCATACACTAGCGCCTAACTGATTTGGCAGAGAAATAAACCAGTTAGCCAATTGCAATGGAGGCTATTTGCATAAAACTGTGAGGCAATCATAACCCGTTTTCCTCTCTCGAATGGACACCGCTCTTATTGACACTGGCACGAAATGGCATTTGGACTGGCTGAAATGTCGCTATAACAAAAGGACAAATATTGGGTCTGGGAAAGATTAATTACTTTGGTATTAATTATTGTCCAGAGGTTTTAGCGAGGTGGGTTATGCACGCAGGTTTTGGTAATAATGAAAGACGGCGGCAAACGTGGAGTGTTGGGAAATAATACATCTCTAGTGCTGTCCACGACACTCACGCTGTAGCAAAACCAGGTGGTTTTTTTTTTTGGGTGGGGGGGGGGGGTAATGCTGATGCTGGAAATTCGAGAGAGAATCAAAGAATTGTCTGTCAAAGAGATGTGCAATAGGTGTTTTTACAGAGCATAGCACAAAATTAACTTAGGGAAGAGAAAAAAGAAGTGGGGAAAAACTAATCCCCTACAAGGTTTCTTTTCATATCCCGTTTATTTTGCATTTTGCATTTAAGGCATTTGACTGCGCTGTCCCCCCCCAACCCGCTACAACTTAGTGCTACTCATAACCTGGTCAAAAGGAATGTGTACTAATTTTCCAGATATCAAATGTACAGCTTACCTATAATCAGCTATGACGTCATTCCTCTTCCCCCTTTCTTTCCTATTAAATTCATGTCATGAAATTTCTTCGATGTAGCCCATGAAAACACAAACTGACATAACACGCAAATAAAATTTAATAACCCCTCTTCTTCAGGCATTCGCTTGTTTCTGATGCACTTTTCTTAAAGGCTGCAGTTCTCAGAACTGCCCAAGCTCATGAATAAATTGGATCACCGGCGAAAATCACAGGAATGGAAGAGAGATACACTGTGGGCGGTGAATGATCTTTTTTGAAAGTTACAAAGAAACAGGGCATGGAATGTAAGGTATGTCATAGGAAATGGAGTAAGACAGTACTTACGAAATAGTTCTGGTAAATAAAGCATATTCTGTTGTCTTCGTCAAATTTGAGAATACTTTGAACTTGGTATTGGTAATATACTTAAATAAATATTTTAAATGAACTTGGCCAGTAATCAAGCAGGGAATTTCATGACTCTGCTATCTTTAATAATAATAATAATGAGCACGTTCTTGTATACGCATAAACACGTAGCTTATCACACGTCCGATGCGCTGTGTATTATTACCCATCTTATTGCCATCTTTGTATCAAACGCAGTGTATAGTATTTGTATATGGGAAAAATCATTTTCTCTGGCATTTTTAGATAACTGAGTATGGTTATAACTGACAAATTACTGACAAATCATATGCTCTTGGAACCCAGGTGCCCCACACATATTTCCACAATTAATGCACAGCAAATGATATCTACTCAGTCAGGCATATAAGAAACCACAATTTGCGAATCAAAACAATTTGTGGACGTGTTTTTATATTGTTATGTTTCAATAACTAATGCATTACTTTTTAAAAGAATGATGAAAAATTACAGATCAACTTAGCCTGCAACCTGGCTTCCAATACTCTTATGATATATATCCTTTACATGGCTGTCTGCATTCAGAATGTTTTTTGTTTTGTTTTTCAGGGGAAAACTTGAAACAAAGGAACAAATGCAGATATTTGTTTGAAAACAAGTAATACAACGCTGGTTAATACATTTTATATCACTTTTTTTTACATTCAGTATTTGATCTAAAATTTGCGACTCCCTTTAGTTGAAAGTGAGCATCAAATTCCTTCCTTTAAAACTTCCTACGTAAATGATTCTTTCATTTTCAGTACATTTTGCAAGGAGATTTTTATTTTTGAATCTAACTGCATTTACTCTTCAGAAAAAGGCCATCCTGGCCATGGCAACATCAGGTTCTTTACACAAATGGAAATTGTGTTTGCCTTTTCTAACAGTTCAATAAATTGGCACACTAAACAAAAAGTGGGGGAGTGGGGGGTGGGTGGAAAACACACAGAAAACAGAGCACTTTCGAGATCCTGCCATCGCCATATAGGCTACCATCTCTGACCACTAATGAACTACCCTAAGAAAAAACGACACAGAGTAGAACTTCTGATGGGTGTTTGAAAATCGATATTAAAATACTTATGACTAGAGGCAGTTGTAAACTAAAGGTTACAACTAGACAAGGCTGAATTCTAGTGTGTTCTTTATTAAATTCAATTCAGATACTAACTGACCATTTTGTAGGACCGTCTCAAAGTATTTGTGTCATTTTAATTTTTTACTCCCTTACGTGGAAGAGATATATTGCCTAGGTTACCTACCGGTATTGGGCTAGTTATTTTGTCTTTTATTCAGTTGTTTTTTATTCAATTGCTTTTCAACGAGTAGATGCAACTTTCTTTTGTTTACAGTGTAATATGTAGAATATTCTTGATAAGACAAAACATTTTTGAAAACAGTTTTAGAAAATCTACCATCAGAGTTCCCCATTCTTTGTTTCCAGGTGAAAGAATAGTACATTTACATGTAATATGGAAATACTTCATCTCAAGTGTAACAAATATTTGTAGAATCCAAAGTTTAAATATGTAGATTTTCAGTTGTTTGGCCTGGTGTTGCAATATTCAAGTTAATGTTGTCTCTCATATCCCTCATATACACTTCTGTGTTTAGTATTTTTTTCAGCATGACTGGTTTGTGTAGAGATTTTGTTATAAAAAAGAGAATTGTTCTGCTACTTCTTCATTTTACTTAATACTATATAATCTAGCAGTGTGGTTTTAAAGTGGTTTTTGTTCTAAGTTTGTTTTCTAAGTACTTCCGATATTACTGTAAAATGACACATGATCTGTATGTGTATGTACATGTATTGTGTGTTGGCGCACGTGTGTGTGTGTGTGTGTGTGTGTGTGTGAGTGTGTGGTGTGTGTGTGTGTGTGTGTGTATGTGTGTGTGTGTGTGTGTGTGTGTGCGTGCGCCAGCGTGAGCATGCGTGTGCGTGTGCGTGCGTGTGTGTGTGTTATTAGTGTTCCATACAAAAAGACACCCTTTAGGCTTTGAGCAGTTGCCACTTATGGATATGCCCGATATTCTTTCTTGGGGGGCAATTCCGTGAATTATTGGACAAATCACAAATTAATATAATTGCTCTATCTGGAATCATATTAAATTTAACGGTTAAATGGTATGAATCATGAAGAACAATGGGGGACATCATTTCCACTCTAAATTTTGCGTCTTCAACACACCTCTAGGAGAATCAGAACCATACATGAAATAGCACATGTGGGACTAGTGTGACTAAATCTCGGTTTATTAAAAACTATCGTTTATTCTGCAGCTTTTTCCATGCGCAAATAGCCTCTTCTCATTGTGTTGAAAGTAACAAAGCCCCACCCAAATGCATACAAATCTGAAAAAGACATGATAAACGCAATATTTGTGGAGGACAAAATGTAATGTAAACTAACCGTAACGTAACTTAACCATGTTTTTTGATGTTGTGTTAAAAATGAAAAGATTTTTATCAATAAGTTAGTATATCAAATAACTTATTAAGACCGGTGCAGAAATAGCATGAATAACCACAGTTTGTTTCAGGTTGAAAACATGTTGGGGAAAATTATGAGGACAAAGATTGTCATTTTTTTCCATTCCTTTTATGTAACATAACTTAACCATAATTAAAGTTCTTGTTATTACGCCACTGAAACATGTCTCATGATTTTGCTTGATGTGTGGAAGTAGTGCCAGTCTAGGAGAAGTGACAGTACCAAAACAGAAAAAATAATATCAAAGCATAATCCATGTAACAGCCAAATGTTGAGTGAAGTTTGTCATCAAAGTGTAACGTAACTAATCACGGGTATTGCCCCTTGGGAGTTATTATAGGTGTCCTCTTTAGACAGGTGTTTCTTTATACAGGTGTAATTTTGCCAGGTTTGTCTGGAATCAAGTGAAGTGGAACTTTTTTTTCGTCACCGCACCAACAAACATTGCATGTCTATCTATTTACACTGCATTGCAAACTGATCCATGCTTATTCTGCAAATCAATTTACAAAGTTTATTTCAATATAAGAAAAACGCCTAGAAGTCTAGAGTTTATAAACACAAAGGAACTCAAAATTGATTCAATAAGCTCTGTGCTGTAGTACAGTTGCCGCGAATGTTATCCATTCATAATATGATTATTTCAGTTTCCTTTTGCTTGGTCTTTTGAGACTACAAGCCTGAAATATCTGATAATGAAATGTACTTGATGCATATTTTCTTTTGTTCTACAATGCAACATTGAGATTTTTTGTCAAGAAAATCAAAATTATATATGTGAAGTTCCATTACTATGATGAACAAAAAAAAATTTCAACAAATAAATTGTCTTAATGTTATCAAATGAATAAAATCACTAGCTTCACATTCTTCTGAGACTCACAATTGCAATTTTTGGCTCCAAAAATATGAAAACAAACATTGGGTTTCAAGAATGTTTACTTTTATCTTTTAGCAATATCAATGTTTTATTCATAAAGAATAGTGTAAATTACAGATTGTATGTTCTAGCTGAATTAAATGTGTCTAGTCAATAAAGAATCCTTAAAACTGGGCCATAGAGTCTTTGGCGTGTGCAATCTACGAGCTATTTTCCTTTTGCATCTTCTGTTCACTGTGCTGAATGTGAATCATCTGAAATAGTTTTAGAACATGCAACTCCCATGGTACTTAGATTCAAATGTATCATACACGCTGGATGCCAACTAGAACATTATGCAGGGCTCCACACTAACTTTTTTGGCCTGCTTGCCCGTCGGGCAAGTGAAATTATCACTTTGAGATTTTAACTTGCCCGAATGGAAGATTTACTTGCCCGATAAAACAATTAAAGGCACTGTATAACAATGTTTCCAGTTTAAAAAAATCTGAACTACATGATTCCCATGCTACTAGTGTCTTTGATACAGTCTAAAAATGAAGCCCTGAAAAAATTGCAGTGTAAACAATCATTAAGTGGCTTTAAAAAAAAGTGAAAATCATTGAGAGACCATTCCAGCTTTTCTCTATAGACTGCTGTGTTGCAGAATTTTCCTATCGCCGATATAAATTAATGTGCCAATTTGATCTGCACATATTGTACTAGTGACGCATAAACTGTCCAAACTTTTGTGTTCTAGGGTGTTATTTGTCCATTCAAACACTGTCAGATATGTCAGATAGCAAAGTTCACACTTTTTTAAACGGGTCTTCCACAGTGTTATATAGTGTCTTTAACCAAAAAACATTAAAAAATGATTTCTCACTAAATTTGAAAAATAAGGCTTTTTAATTCTGGGGGTTGCAATAGGTGTGATTTATGAAGAGGAGTCATAAAATTAAATACAATGAACATATTTTGCTCATTTCATGATCAAAATTTTACTTGCCCAATCGGGCAAGTAAAATTTAACTTTTTAGTTTTACTTGCCCCACATGAAATTTTACTAGCCCCAGGCAAGCGGGCAAGTGCTAGTGTCGAGCCCTGCATTATGGAACTTCTTTTGAGATGGTTGAAGTTTGCAAGTTTCATTTCCAGCTTGTAGGACTGTTTGGTAATACAATCTTGTTAAAATAGCTTGCCATAGTTTTCTCTTCATTAACCAGTTTTACCCTGTATCCTGGTTGTGACCTTAGCACTTGCCTGGATCAAGTAAATTTTGCTTCAAAATCCGATGAGTATTAAATAAAGACTTGTGTTTTTTAATTCAGTTTCATATTTTTTTGCAAATTCCCATCAAGAAAAATCTGTAAAAACACTTTCAAAAAGGTAAAATCTCTAAATTAACTCAATTAACAAACTTTTTGTTCACGTGGGCAAGTGAAAATTTTGCTTGGGCAAGTAAATGAATGAAAACCAAAATTTGCTTGCTTGATCGAACAACCAGCAAAAAGGTTATTGTAGAGGCCTGCTGTATCTTTGACAGAGTTTTGATAAGCCTTTACTAACCTTTACCCATTTTATCAATATTCATACGAGAAGTGGAAAAATAAATAAAATGCAAGAAAAACAAAAATTCAGAAAGAAACCCACCATGACACAGCATAGCTGGCAGGGTCGCCGAGCATGACAGGATGTGATCGCAGGTGTTGGAAACGGGGCCGAAAGTCGGAGAGCTAACGTGGCATGCGCGCAAATAAGTGCACGCTTGTTGGACAGAATGCGTAATGCAAAAAAACGAGGGTGCAAGTGCTTCACACATTTTGGAAGGCATATTAAAAATAATCTTGTCAGACGAGGTTGACGTCTTAAAGCAGCCGTACATGTCGCAGTTTGCGTGATCCAACGAGTGGAGTGGCTGTAGGTGCAATTTTGCTTGTATCGGAGTGCATGCCTCGCTGAGCATATGATGTGGAATGTAATTGCTTGATCCTAGGCAAGCTATCAAATTTGAGTAGCAGCAATCAAAATGTCGTGATCAACCTACAGACGATATTTTGATATATCTATTTCGCATCATATTTTAATGCAATATTTTTCGCTGGGGACGCTGTTACCATTATCCCAGTTTCTATTATCCTGAATAATATATAACTGTGTGGATTAATAATGAGTTGTGGGGGGGGGGGGAAGAAGCAAAGATTGTACTACACTCATCTATTAAGATATAAATAACTTGGAAAATAAATATGGTGTTACAGTAATATCAATCACACTATATTGCTGACTTGATCAATTTAAACTATTTTTTTCCTCTCCTTCAACCCCAAAATTAATAAAAATAGAATAAAATATAACTACAACAATATTCTAAAAACTGCATGCTTAAAACCAGGTTTATTGCAAGCTGTTTTCTTGTCAAATACTGACCTTTGCAGTAATAAGCACCAGTTTGTTTGTTATATCATACCCAAAAGCTGATGTTGATAACTCAGACATAAAATTTGGAAAATTACGTCGACATCTGTATGGACAAGTCTAAACCTTTAAGGATCAAAATGTATGACTAAGAAAATAAAAAGATTATATTTTCAGGGTATTCTACTCAGTGCATGTACACAGATCACATGTAATTTGTCACTTGAGCTAAGTAAGTAGCTGAATCATCCGAAAAATGTGTCATTCCAAGATCACGCAACAAAATATTGTCTGGAGGAACTTTTGCTTTAGGAACCGCTGCTATGCACAAGGAAAAAATGAATGTATATTTAAGTAGGAGACCTCTGCCTACATGTGTATGACTTGTCTTCTGTTCTGTCTGACAGCAGCCCAGGGGGGCCAGTGCCATTACAACGTGTACACCATGCGCGTGTGAAAAAACGCGTAAAAAGGGTTGTTTTTCACGGTCGGACGATGTACGCGCGTACATCGAAAAGGATATCAAAATCGCCAAAATCGGGAAAAAAGGGTATACTTTTAACAGAAGACTTACTTCAAAAGGGTATCTTTTCAGACTTGAATACTTGTTTAGGGTAGTCTGAGATCGACTTTCAATTACGTGTTTAGGGTCTATTTTGAAAGTCCATACACGCGCATGGTGTACACCTTGTAATGACACTGGCCCCCCCGGGGACAGCAGCCATTTTCTGAATGTACATTCTGATTTTACATCCCTAGGTGCTATTAGCAGTTTTCCCTCACTGTAGACAATTACCTACTGCAAAGTGTGGCTCCAATCATTTTGATTTTGGAGATTAATGTATCGATTTGCATTCCACAAATTATTTTGAGCCCTTTATTAAAAGATCTAACCATCCCTCAAATTAAAAGTGGACTATTCCAATCTAGCACATGTATTGCCACTTGGTGTCCATCATCAATGGGACAAAGTTTGGCTAGTCTACATTCAAGTCTACATAAAAAGAAGCTATATATAACTCTGTGGAGGACCCCTTTAAAAAATCGTCGAACTTTGCTATCTGATATATCTGACAGTGTTTGAATAAACAAATAAACACCTTAGAACACAAAAGTTCAGACAGTTATGCTGTCACTAGTACAATGTGTACAGGTACAAATTGGCACATTAATTATTCTCAGCCGATAGGAAATTCTGCAACACAGCAGTCTATGGGGGAAAGCTGGAATGGTCTCGCAATGATTTTCACTTTTTAAACTGCAATTTTTTCAAGGGTTCATTTTTAGACCATATCAAAGACACTGGTAGCATGGGGAATAATGTAGCTCAGACTTTTTAAACTGGAAACATTGTTAAACAATGTCTTTAAACTGCTACTAACACAATCAAAGGCCACTGATGTTACAAGTTGGAGCTGGTTGTGCTTGAAGTTAGGGACTATTTTAAAATTTTGATTGTCTTTCTACTGAAGATGTTGACTTGTTATATTGTAGAGAACTGGGAATATACCATATTTTGTTGCCAGTTGGTTGTGACTGAAGTAAGAGAAGTCTTTCTGGTGAAGATGCTGACTGGCCTTGGTGTAAAGAACTAGGATTATACTCTAAATTTTACAAAAAGCAGATAACACCATACCTGTGGTGACTTTGGTAGCAGCAGGAGTAAAAGAAGAAGTAGCAGTAGTGGTGGTAGTAGTAGTAGGAGGAGGAGGAGTTGCAGTAGCAATTGTAGTTGTAGTGGTGGTAGTAGTAGTAGTAGTAGTAGCAGTAGCAGTAGTAGTAGTAGTAGTAGTAGTAGCAGTAGCACTAGTAGTAGTAGATGCCATTGTTGTTGTTTTAGTTGGTGTTCTTCTTGAAAGGCAAACAATAAAAGGCAATACCACACTTCTGGGCAAGCAAGCCTACACAGCCACCCTGCATTTATGTGCGATTTTATAACATTCCAAATTTGAATATACTTGCCAATCACAGCTAGCTGACAGGCTAAACTAAAACTCAGTCAGACACACATACAGCCACTCAACGGACACACACACACACACACATACACACACACACACACAAATATGCACACTGTCCAAAACACACACACCAAAATCAATATGCTGCGCTCAAACAAAAAGCAACACAGCTTTAGCAGCTGAGTACTCTTCAGGGCAATGTTAATATTCCACGTAGGAAAATAAATCTCCATTTATTGATTTGCCCCTTTAAGCCACCCAATCAATATTTCTATTCACATAAGTCTTGATTTCGACATGTGGATGGGTTTTACAGCTTTCACTGCTAACAGCTGGCACAGAGTTCCTGTATTGTTCACTCACTTTTTTTTCCTTTTTTCAAACATTTTTACCCATGTTTACAGTAGATCCACTATGCTAACAAACACTTCTTTGTGGGCCTGCTGCCTGGGTTGTAATATTTACTATATTTGTACTGAATGTGTTAAGATCTATACACAGTTTGAAAAGTTTAACACATGTGCATCATGCTGTGTTACAGACAGAAACATGTCATTGAATCTTTCAGCATATTTTCCTCATCCTCACAATGAACAGAGCAATTTGTTCATTAAGTGTACTTCATATCAATGGTGCCCTGTAAACTAAAGTATGGTCAACATAAACTGGTTTTTATATTGTATTTATTCATTCATTTTTCTATACTTTTACTTATACCAA